>JAEHOE010000238.1:0-86853 GCA_016858145.1 Edaphochlamys debaryana | reverse complement strand
GCGAGAGAGGCGCTTGACCAAGCGCTCCGTGGCCCGATCCCCCTGCCACATGCCCCCCCCCCCGCCCCCCCATACACACACACATTCCCCCCCTCTCCCCCCCTGTAACCCCCCCCTCCCCCCCCCAAGGAGCGAGAGAGGCGCTTGACCAAGCGCTCCGTGGCCCGATCCCCTGCCACATGCCCCCCCCCCCCGCCCATACACACACACACATTCCCCCCCTCTCCCCCCCTGTAACCCCCCCCTCCCCCCCCCCCAAGGAGCGAGAGAGGGCGCTTGACCAAGCGCTCCGTGGCCCGATCCCCTGCCACATGCCCCCCCCCCCCGCCCATACACACACACATTCCCCCCCTCTCCCCCCCTGTAACCCCCCCCTACCCCCCCACCAAGGAGCGAGAGAGGCGCTTGACCAAGCGCCTCCGTGGCCCGATCCCCTGCCACATGCCCCCCCCCCCCGCCCATACCACACACATTCCCACCCTCCTCCCCCCCTGTAACCCCCCCTCCCCCCCCACCAAGGAGCGAGAGAGGCGCTTGACCAAGCGCTCCGTGGCCCGATCCCCCTGCCACATGCCCCCCCCCCCCGCCCATACACACACACATTCCCCCCCCTCTCCCTCTCCCCCTTTAAACCCCCCCCCTCCCCCCCCACCAAGGAGCGAGAGAGGCGCTTGACCAAGCGCTCCGTGGCCCGAATCCCTGCCACATGCCCCCCCCCCCCCGCCCATACACACACCCATTCCCCCCCTCTCCCCCCTGTAACCCCCCCCTCCCCCCCCCCCAAGGAGCGAGAGAGGCGCATGGACCAAGCGCTCCGTGGCCCGATCCCCTGCCACATGCCCCCCCCCCCCCGCCCATACACACACACATTCCCCCCCTCTCCCCCCCTGTAACCCCCCCCCCCTCCCCCCCCACCAAGGAGCGAGAGAGGCGCTTGACCAAGCGCTCCGTGGCCCGATCCCCTGCCACATGCCCCCCCCCCCCCGCCAATACACACACACATTCCCCCCTCTCCCCCCCTGTAACCCCCCCCTCCCCCCCCACCAAGGAGCGAGAGAGGCGCTTGACCAAGCGCTCCGTGGCCCGATCCCCTGCCACATGCCCCCCCCCCCCGCCCATACACACACACATTCCCCCCCTCTCCCCCCCTGTAACCCCCCCCTCCCCCCCCACCAAGGAGCGAGAGAGGCGCTTGACCAAGCGCTCCGTGCCCGATCCCCTGCCACATGCCCCCCCCCCCCGCCCATACACACACACATTCCCCCCCTCTCCCCCCCTGTAACCCCCCCCTCCCCCCCCCCACCAAGGAGCGAGAGAGGCGCTTGACCAAGCGCTCCGTGGCCCGATCCCCTGCCACATGCCCCCCACCCCCGCCCATACACACACACATTCCCCCCCCCTCTCCCCCCCTGTAACCCCCCCCCTCCCCCCCCCCAAGGAGCGAGAGAGGCGCTTGACCAAGCGCTCCGTGGCCCGATCCCCTGCCACATGCCCCCCCCCCCCCCGCCCATACACACACACCTTCCCCCCCTCTCCCCCCCTGTAACCCCCCCCTCCCCCCCCACCAAGGAGCGAGAGAGGCGCTTGACCAAGCGCTCCGTGGCCCGATCCCCTGCCACATGCCCCCCCCCCCGCCCATACACACACACATTCCCCCCCTCTCCCCCCCTGTAACCCCCCCCCTCCCCCCCACCAAGGAGCGAGAGAGGGCGCTTGACCAAGCGCTCCGTGGCCCGATCCCCTGCCACATGCCCCCCCCCCCCCGCCCATACACACACACATTCCCCCCCCCTCTCCCCCCCTGTAACCCCCCCCCTCCCCCCCCCCAAGGAGCGAGAGAGGCGCTTGACCAAGCGCTCCGTGGCCCGATCCCCTGCCACATGCCCCCCCCCCCCCGCCCATACACACACACATTCCCCCCCTCTCCCCCCCTGTAAACCCCCCCCTCCCCCCCCACCAAGGAGCGAGAGAGGCGCTTGACCAAGCGCTCCGTGGCCCGATCCCCTGCCACATGCCCCCCCCCCCCCCCGCCCATACACACACACATTCCCCCCCTCTCCCCCCCCTGTAAAACCCCCCCCTCCCCCCCCCCCCAAGGAGCGAGAGAGGCGCTTGACCAAGCGCTCCGTGGCCCGATCCCCTGCCACATGCCCCCCCCCCCGCCCATACACACACACATTCCCCCCCTCTCCCCCCCTGTAACCCCCCCCTCCCCCCCCCCAAGGAGCGAGAGAGGCGCTTGACCAAGCGCTCCGTGGCCCGATCCCCTGCCACATGCCCCCCCCCCCGCCCATACACACACACATTCCCCCCCTCTCCCCCCCTGTAACCCCCCCCCCTCCCCCCCCACCAAGGAGCGAGAGAGGCGCTTGACCAAGCGCTCCGTGGCCCGATCCCCTGCCACATGCCCCCCCCCCCCGCCCATACACACACACATTCCCCCCCTCTCCCCCCCTGTAACCCCCCCCTCCCCCCCCACCAAGGAGCGAGAGAGGCGCTTGACCAAGCGCTCCGTGGCCCGATCCCCTGCCACATGCCCCCCCCCCCCGCCCATACACACACACCTTCCCCCCCTCTCCCCCCCTGTAACCCCCCCCTCCCCCCCCACCAAGGAGCGAGAGAGGCGCTTGACCCAAGCGCTCCGTGGCCCGATCCCCTGCCACATGCCCCCCCCCCCCCGCCCATACACACACACATTCCCCCCCTCTCCCCCCCTGTAACCCCCCCCTCCCCCCCCACCAAGGAGCGAGAGAGGCGCTTGACCAAGCGCTCCGTGGCCCGATCCCCTGCCACATGCCCCCCCCCCCCCCGCCCATACACACACACATTCCCCCCCTCTCCCCCCCTGTAACCCCCCCCTCCCCCCCCCCCCAAGGAGCGAGAGAGGCGCTTGACCAAGCGCTCCGTGGCCCGATCCCCTGCCACATGCCCCCCCCCCCCCGCCCATACACACACACATTCCCCCCCTCTCCCCCCCTGTAACCCCCCCCTCCCCCCCCACCAAGGAGCGAGAGAGGCGCTTGACCAAGCGCTCCGTGGCCCGATCCCCTGCCACATGCCCCCCCCCCCCCCCCGCCCATACACACACACATTCCCCCCCTCTCCCCCCTGTAACCCCCCCCTCCCCCCCCCCCAAGGAGCGAGAGAGGCGCTTGACCAAGCGCTCCGTGGCCCGATCCCCTGCCACATGCCCCCCCCCCCGCCCATACACACACACATTCCCCCCCCTCTCCCCCCCTGTAACCCCCCCCTCCCCCCCCACCAAGGAGCGAGAGAGGCGCTTGACCAAGCGCTCCGTGGCCCGATCCCCTGCCACATGCCCCCCCCCCCCCGCCCATACACACACACATTCCCCCCCTCTCCCCCCCCTGTAACCCCCCCCCTCCCCCCCCACCAAGGAGCGAGAGAGGCGCTTGACCAAGCGCTCCGTGGCCCGATCCCCTGCCACATGCCCCCCCCCCCCCGCCCATACACACACACATTCCCCCCCTCTCCCCCCTGTAACCCCCCCCTCCCCCCTTCCAAGGAGCGAGAGAGGCGCTTGACCAAGCGCTCCGTGGCCCGATCCCCTGCCACATGCCCCCCCCCCCGCCCATACACACACACATTCCCCCCCCCCCCCCCCCCCTAACCCCCCCCCCCCCCCCCCCCCCCCCCCCCCAAGGAGCGAGAGAGGCGCTTGACCAAGCGCTCCGTGGCCCGATCCCCTGCCACATGCCCCCCCCCCCCGCCCATACACACACACATTCCCCCCCTCTCCCCCCCTGTAACCCCCCCCTCCCCCCCCCCCCCAAGGAGCGAGAGAGGCGCTTGACCAAGCGCTCCGTGGCCCGATCCCCTGCCACATGCCCCCCCCCCCCGCCCATACACACACACATTCCCCCCCTCTCCCCCCCTGTAACCCCCCCCTCCCCCCCCACCAAGGAGCGAGAGAGGCGCTTGACCAAGCGCTCCGTGGCCCGATCCCTGGGGGCCCTGATCCAGCTGGCCAAGCACCTGTACGGCGAGCAGAGCCAGGCATAACTAAGAGGGGGGCCCCTGAGAGGGGAGGAGGGGAGGAGGGGGGTTCTGAAAGGAAATCAGGGGCGGAGGGGGGCCACGCACCTGTACGGCGGGCACAGCCGGGACTGATTGCTGCCATGGGGGCTGCCGTAGGTCACCCCGTGCCGTAGGGCTGTGGGGCACGCGCGCTCTTTGGCCTCCCTCGGTGTGCCAAGCCCCAACCTCCCTGTCCCCCCTGCCGCTCTACCACTCCCCTCGCTCTCAACTACTCCGAAGTTCTCCCCCTGTTCCAACCCTCCTCCCCCCAACCCCCAAACCCCCAGGTCTCTGAGGGCGATAAGCCGTACAGCGACATCCCCGTGATCAAGACCCTGAGGGCCATGTACTCGGTGGGGGGGGGGGAGGCAAAGGGAAGGGGAGGGGAGGGTGCTAAGGAAAGGGGAGGGTGGAAAGGAAAGGGAAGGGGAGGGGAGGGGCCTGAGGGCTGAAGGGCCAGTACTCGGGTGGGGTGGGGGTGTACACGGGTGTATGTGTGTGCTGAACAGCGGAGGGGGAGCGGAGGGGGAGGGCTTGTTACGGTGGGTGGGTGCCGAGCGGAGCCGCAGGTCGAGCGGGGAGTGCAGTACGGCGTGTACGGCTCAGCACATAAATGTGCGGGTTATGGTTTCTAGCGGCGATGCGCGTCTGGCGGAGAGTAGTGCAGTACGGTGCCGTGCACCGAACAAAGGCAGGGCATACGGCAACGGGCTTCATGTCTGGCATACCCTCCGCATCCCCCTGCTGAGCGCCCATGTCCTGATCCCCCTTATCTGCCTCCCCTTCCCTCGGCCCCCCCTTTCCCCCCTCCCCCTCTTAGTCATACGAGAAGGCCACACGTGTCTCCGGTCACGCCGTGGATGCGGCGGCCAAGTGGCTGGACTGGCCCACGTACCTGGCTTACGTAAGGGAGCTGCGGGCGGAGGCGGCAGGTGGGGGATGGGCCTTGGTGGGGGGGGGAGAGGCAAGGGGTCCTGACAGGGGGCAGATGGGGGCTGAGGAGGCCTTGGGGTGTCATGACTGAACGGCGGCCCGCTTACTTATCGGTATGCATGCTGCCAACAGAGGCCACCCCACCTCCCCTCACCCTTGTCGTTGCGCCCCTCCCCCCTCCCCCTCCCGTGCCCCTCCCCTCCCCCCTGCCCCCCAGGTCTGCGCCACGACGGCCGCCCCCGCACCCCCGCTGACGTGGCCATGTCCCTCCAGGCCTACCTCATCGCCGCCATCCTGGCCTGTGTACCAGACAGGTACCTGACAGGGGGGGGAGAGAGGGATGGGGGGGAGGTGGGAGCAGCTGGCCTTGTGCTCCCCTGAGGCGCCTGCTTCTGGGCCCTTTCCTCCTCGTCCTCCTGTGAAAGTTCCCATCCACGCCACCCCGCCACCCCAAAGGCAGAGGACCCTCACCCCCACCCCCACCCCCCCACCCTGACTCTGTGGCGGTGTATATCTTCTCCGGCAATCCCACCAACACCGAGACGCTCTCCCGCTCAGCTTTAAACACCCCCACCCCCACCCTCAGCCCCACCCCCACCCCACCCCCCAAAGGCAGAGGACTCTGAGGGAGCTGGAGGTGGGGCGCACCCTGGTCAAGGACGCCCACGGCGTGTGGGTGGGGAGGGGGGAGGGGCAGGGCGGGAGGGGGGTGTTTGAATCTGATAAGCGGGACAGCGTCGAGGGGTGGAGGGGGGCTGGGGAAGCGCACGTGGCGGGGGAGGCGGGAGGGGCGAAGGCCCCGAACGGCGTGTGCAGTGCGGGGGCACGTGCGAGGGCGACACGCACTGCCTGCGGGGGCTGGCAAGCGCAAAGTAGGGAGGTGCGGCGCAGGGTCCTGTAATCGGTACCTGGGAGCTGGCGAGTGGCAGATCACACACCCCTCTCCCCCCCCCCCCCGCCCCTTCCCCCCATCTTCCCCCCCCATCAGTTGGTCCATCCGCCACACCCACGCCGACTACAAAACCGGCGGCACGTACGGCGAGCGGCCGCCCTTAGTCATCGAGCGCGGGCTGTACTACGAGCTTGAGGAGTTCATCGGCACGTGGCGCCAGCACCTCAACCCGCAGCACAGTCTGCTCTTCACCAAGTGGGTGCTATGTAGACATCACATCACATCACATTACAATATATTAATTTACTTACATTATAGGCATTGCTTGTGTAGCTCGTAGCTGCCAAACAGCGTCAAGCGGGTAAAGGGTTGTTGCTGTGTGGCTGGAAGAAGCGGAGTCCGCTCTCACGGTGTGACCAACGTCCCCGCTGGGTGAAGGGGACACTGCGACCCCTATGCGGCGACTCCTCTCCCCCGACCCCGACCCCAAACCCCCATCCACAGGCGCGACGGCTCCGGCCCCCTCTCCGTGGGTGAGCTGAGCCGCTCCTTCTCCCTGAACGCCTTCCGCCTCACCGGCAAGAAGGTGGGGGCTGGGGGGGGGGGGAGGGGAGGGGGGGCTTGGGGGAGGGGGGAGGGGAGGGGGGAGGGGGGGGGGGTTTCATGGCATGAAGGGGGCATGAGGAGGGGAGGGGCTGAGGGTTTCAGTGTATGACGGGAAAACCCAAGGGGACGCATCTGCAGGGAGGGGGGGGGGGGGCTGGGGCAGGTGGCCGCTGGGGCAGCCGCACGCTCAGGGAAGAAGGCGAGATCCCCGGAACGCTGAGCACTGTGGGGACTGGGGGACGCCTCCATTGCAAGGCCACAACCAGTCAAGCCAAGAGCGCAAGGGTTGTTAATGATGTACGTGGGTTTAATTATGCATGTACGGCACGCTTCTGCCGTACCGTTGCCCCCCCAGGTGAACCCCCACATGGTACGGGACATGATCGTGACGTACGCCAGGTGGGGGGAGGGGATCTTGGGCAAATGGCGATAAGGACAGGATGGGATGAGGGATCCAGGAGGAAGCCTGGCAAGGCGGTTGCTGGGAAGGGTTAGGAGGGTGGTGCTGTGGTGCTGAAGTGCAACCCAAGTGGGGACCTGGAGCCCCACTCCTTAACCGGGGCAAGCGGGCATCCCTCAAGCCCTCCCCCCCCTCCCCTTGCCTCCACACCCCCAGGAGTGGCCACGCAAGCGAGCACGAGCTGGAGGTCCGTGGGGGGGGGGGGGTTGGGGGGGGGGAAGGAGAAGCATGGGAGAAAGTACGGAGGGGTGGGGTGCTTTTGCGGCTGCCGTGAGCCGCGAGGACGGGTAGCCCCGGCCCCCGGGGCAAGGCACGCCGGGTCCGTAGGGATGCCGGCGCCGCTTATGGTAAGGGTTCGTTAAGCGTTTGCGCGGGGCACTAACTCCGCGCCTTCCCCAAAACACACACGCTCCTCCCCCTTCTGTTTCCCCTCCGTCCCCCAGGCCCTGGCCGTGTACATGGGGCACTCCCTGGCCGAGCAGAGGGGCACGTACGACCGCCGTACAAAGGCTCAGAAGGTGCAGCCCGCGATGGGGTGAGCGGGCGGGGGCGGGGGGGAAACCGGGGGAAAAGGGTGTGTTTCGTGTCGAAGGGGGAGGGCGGGCACCTCAGTTGCGCTGAGGGCCGGCCACGGTACAAAAGGTGCAGCCGGCACAGGGGTGGGGTGGCCGCGGGATATGGTGCGCGGGGAAAGAAGGCGAACGTGGAGCACACATGCGGTGCGGGGGGCAGCATCCCGACGTCACTTGCACGGGCTCTGCCTCATGCTGAAAAACCGCCCTGCCGTCCCCCTTCACTCCTGTGGCCCCCCACCTGCCCCCCCCTCTTCCCTCCCCCCAGCCTTCTGGCCAAGATCAGCGGCGGCAGCGTGGTGGGCGGAGGAGGAGGAGGGGCGGTGAGGGCGGCGGCGGCGGCGGCGCCTGCAGGCGCCAGGACTCCCTCGGCGCTTGCACCGGCTGGCTCCCAGGGAGGGACCGGGGCCAGGGGCGGAGGGGGGGTGGGAGGCGGTGGTGGCGGCAAGGCTGCTGGCGGCGGCGGCAAGACTGGGGACGGCGGCAGCGGCGCCGCCGGAACGGCGGGCCGGGCAAAGCGGGTGCGCGCAGCACCCGCCGCCGCCGCCGCTGCCGCTGCCCCGGGCGAGGCGGCTGCGAAGCCCGGACCCAAGCGCCGCTCGGCGGCCAGGACAGCAGCCCCGGCCTCGGCCCTGACGGCGCCCGAGGCGGCGGAGGCACGCATCGGCAGCGGCAGCGAGACGAGCAGCATTATGCCAGACGTGGGGGTAGATCGTGAGGCGGGGGCCGCCGCCAGTGCAACCGCAGGGGGCGAGGGCGCTGCGAAGCACAGGCCCCGACGAGGCCCCGACAGGTCCAAAGCCGGGCCCCCGGCGGGCCCGGATCCAGGGGCCGAGGCAGGGGCGGACGGGACCGGAGGCGACGGTACGGTCGAATCCGCGCCGGGCCCGGGCGGGGCCACCCAGGCCCAGGCCAGGCCCAGGGCCCGGCGCTCGCGTGCTGGGCCCGAGGCCGCGTCAGCAGGGGCGGGAGGGGCCGCCGAGGCGGGGGCCCAGGCGGGGGCGCAGCCTCAGGCCGGCGGCAGTCCTGGGGGCGGTGGGCTTGCAGCACTCGGCAGCGCCAGCGGGGAGGCCTCCATGGCCCCTGCCACTGCCCCGCTGGAGCGGGCGGAGTCCAGCGGCGGTGTGGGGACTGCACCGCAGGGCGGAGGGGAGGCGGCGCCAGGTGTGCGGAGCGTGCGGGGCCGGGCCCGGAGCGGCTCGGCGCGGGGTTAGCCGGGGCAAGGTCAAGAGCCGGAGCAGGGGGGGGGTTGCAGGCGGATGCGGAGGAGTGCAGGGGGGGGCAGGCGGATGCGGAGGAAAAGGGGGGTAGCGTTGCGCATAGCGTGGCGCAGAGGGCGGGGCGGGGCCCTGAACCCGGGTGGCGCGCGGGAGGTGGCGTGGAGAGGCGCCCGTGAGTGCGGCTGTGGGCTGCGGGCCCCATCAGTGCGCGCTGGAGTGCATGCATGAGTCACGCTGCGGGCAGGGTGTACGGCAGGGGACGCATGCATGAGTCACGCTGCGGGCAGGGTGTACGGCAGGGGACGCATGCATGAGTCACGCTGCGGGCAGGGTGTACGGCAGGGGACGCATGCATGAGTCACGCTGCGGGCAGGGTGTACGGCAGGGGACGCATGCATGAGTCACGCTGCGGGCAGGGTGTACGGCAGGGGACGCATGCATGAGTCACGCCTGACGACGGCCAGGATGCAGCTGGGTGCTTCGGGCCGGGTTCACGGGGTTCCGCTGGCCGGGCATTGTGTGTGTGCCTGTCAACCGGCGCCAGGGTGAACGCAGTGCCGCGGCGTCGATGCCGGGGTGATTTCGACTGTGACAGTGTGCGGGTGCGGCTGCCGTACTGGGCGGTACACAGGGTGCGCAGTACGGGTGCAACGGTACCGGTCTTGACAAGTGTGCGTGCCTGTGAGTATCGCAGGCCGCGTCTCCTGCTGCAGCTATCGCTAGCTGGTTCTGCACAGGCGTGCCTGAACCGGGCAGGCGGGGCTGGGGGTACCGGTATTATAGACAACGGGGCGGGGCTGGGGTGGGTGCGGCAATAACCGCACACATGGAAACGCGGCGAGCGCGCAGGGCCCCTGGCAAACTCACGTACCCTTCCACTAGGTACCCACCCGCTATGCTCTACTTCAAGTCGACAACAGGCGACAGACATCCCGTTGGTTCCGTCCTCCGGAATCCTCCTCAAAGATCCAGCCAGTCATCGTCAGCCTGAGCCTGACGCTCCCCTCCCTCATCCGCACACAGCGCCTCAGCCGCCGGCGGCATCGGCCTTGCTACAGGTCCAGCTGTTCCCATAGGCTACCATCGCCATCGACACATGTACAGCCAAGCCAGCCAGCCGCACGACCGTAAAGGTCGTACATCCGGTCCGTACCCATCCGTGCCCATCACCAGGACCAGCCGTTCCCGGGAATCCCAGGCAAGCCGCCATCGACACAGGCAAGCCAGCCAGCCGCCCGACCGGCCCCCTTCACATCAGCCGCCTGTGTAAAGTACCTTTGCCAGAGCTCGTACTGTCGTACATACGGTCCGTACCCGTCCGTGCCCATCACCACGTGCACCTGCCGGGATCGCGTGTTGCGCTGCGTGTGCACGTGCACGCACGGCAAGCACGTGGGGCTTCCTCCTGAGATTTCCTCTGCATGCGCCACCCTTCTTGCATGCATGTACACGTATCCCGAATACGGCACCCATGGATCAACTACGCGCCATCGAATCCGATGCAATCATGCTCTCGACTGTACGGCAACAAGAGTATCGGCCGCGCGCCCTGTGGCCCAACTGACAAGGAAGCGCCGGGGCCCGGGGGGCCCGCCCCCAATACGAACTAGCCCTCAGCTTCCTCCACGTGCCCCCAATCGCTTATTGTACGGCAGGCTGAGCCGTAGGCCCGCTAGGCCCTACCCTCCGCTCCGCCTATGCCCGACAGGGCCCTCTCTTGCCTGCCCCCTTCCCCCTCTCTCCCTCACACGTGCTTCCCGTTC
The DNA here is from genome assembly GCA_016858145.1 of Edaphochlamys debaryana. Taxonomy (NCBI): domain Eukaryota; kingdom Viridiplantae; phylum Chlorophyta; class Chlorophyceae; order Chlamydomonadales; genus Edaphochlamys; species Edaphochlamys debaryana. The sequence goes on along the minus strand of JAEHOE010000238.1, from coordinate 76,369 downwards.
CTGCTCCTTCACAACACATATTCTCCCAATCCGTGCGGGCAACCCATCAAAAGCTCAAAGCAACTTTCATACATTAAGTTTGAGAGCGAGGTGCCATAGGTGCCATCTGCATTGGTAGCACACCCGCAGACATATGGTTTGACCATACTTCCTTGCGCAGGGCAGGAAAGGACACCGAAACTAACACACGGCAAGCCGGTGTAATAAAGCACAGCAACCAGCTGCAACCATGCATGCGTGCCTTCACAGAAGCGTGAGACCGATTTGGGGTTCTCACACTTGAGATCAGGTAATAGTTCTACAGAGCGTAGTTATTCTGCAATTGGGTTTGGCTTGGGTCCACGGGCACTTGATTGTTATTGGGCAGATATTGTGCGGATCTGCATACGTTGCCAGCAGCACCCTACCTGGCTGCACCGCTCATCCGAAACCAAGTTCCAGCGCGGGTTCAAGATGGCATTCTAGTTCCGGATTCAAAGAAATTCTGCCACCGCTGGCTGTGCACCGCTCGACTGCTGTGCACTAAGCACTTCCTTTCATTCAAGGCCTGATACAAGGCATCAGCACAAACACACGAGTACTTTTAGGTTCTAAATGATCTGCACACATGCATGCATCCGGCTGTGACTAATGGCACACGAATGCCACCTCGCCCTTGCGCTTTCGCCCTCGATGCACGGGCCCACAGCCCGTTGGGTGGCCCCTTCACCTGCTCTCCGTACCGATTCTACCGCATATCAGCAATCTGCGGCTACACCTACCGCACCGTGTGACCCACCTAAAAATTCATGCTAGCGGCACATGTCCATATAAGACTCGAGCAGCCACCCCGACGCCTCGCCCTGGGCAGCCTCCCCTCCTGCGGCGCCGCCTGCCGCCGCCGCCGGCTCCGCCGCCGCCGCCGGCACGGGCAGCGGCGGCGGCTGCCACTGCCGCTGCGGCAGCCACGGCCCGGCGTATGGTGACATATCCTGCTGCTCCTGCTCCTGCTGCGGTGGCGGCGGCACCAGCACAGCCCCCGCCGTCGCATGCCGCGAGGGCTGCGGCGGCTCGAAGCTACGCCGCTGCTGCAGGACGGGTACGGGCCCCTGCGACGACGGTTGGAAGCGGGACCACCCCTCTGATGTTGACTGGGACAGGGGCAAAGACGGCGGCGGCTGCGCGCGCTGCTGCAGCGGTGGCGCCACCGGCGGCGCCGTCGGCGGCCGAGCGGGTTGTCGCAGCAGCGTCGCCGCGCGCCGCCAGGGAAGCTCCAGCTCCAGCTCTCCCTCAGCGCCGCCGCCTCGCCAGCAGTCCAAACCCGAGCCCAGCGTGCCGCCGGCCCCACCACCGCCACCGCCCTGCGGCGGAGCCGCGAACAGCGCCGCCGCCATTGCCGCGGGGCCGCGGAGCGCCGCCCCTGGCGCCGGCACAGCCGGAGGCCCGCTCTGGGCCCTGAAAGCGGGCAGGACCCGGCGGCTGGCGGTGGCGGTGGCGGTGGCGGCGGCGGCGGGGCCCGGCGGCGGAGACACCGCTGCGCTGTGGCTCCAACCGCCGAAGCCCGTCCCGGCGGGCTCTGCATGACACAGGCCCGCGCTCCTGTTGTCCAGGCCCGCGCTCGAGCCCCCGCCCCAGTCGCCCCAGCCTGGGCTCGGGTCCGGGGCTTGACCCCAGCCTGCCGACTGTACGGCACTCGTCGTGGGGCCTATGGGGCTGTACCTCAGGCCCAGGCCCAGGCCCAGGCCCAAGCCTTGGTCTTGGATTAGTACGGGTGCGCTCAGGCGTTGGTCCCTGCCCAGGCCCAGGCCCAGGCCCTGGTCGCTACCCAGGCCCAGGCCCTGGTCCGGGCTCTGCGCTATGACGGGTGCGCTCAGGCGTTGGTAGGTAGTCGGGGCCTGAGCTTGGGCCTGCTGGGCCTGATGGTGTTTGAAGAGCTCCCCCACGCTCAATGTCGCGAAGACGGGTGGAGGGGTCCGTTGCTGCTGCTGCGGCTGTTGCTGCTGTTGCTGTTGTGTTGTTGCGGAGGCTTGCGCCCACGGCTGATGCTGGAAGGGCCAACCGCTTATCACGCCGCCGCCGCCGCCGCCGCCGCCGCCGCCGCCGCTGCCGCCGCCGCCGCCGCTGCCGCCGCCGCCGGCTGGGCCCTCTGCAGCTGACGCGGACGACGAGCGGGCGTAGAAAGCAGGCGGGGACGCCAGGGCCGAAGCGGCGGAGGCGGATCCGGATCCCGCGGATCCGAGGAGCGGCATGCGGGACAGGATCGAGGGATCCAGGGAAGCGCGGGGCCGCAGCGGCGCCGCCGGGTGCCATCCCGCCGCCATCATCCCTGGTGCAGCGGCCGCGGCGGAGGCCGACAGCGGAGGCTGCAGGGCCGCGGACCAGGGCACGACAAGGCATGGCGACGGCGCCAGCGGCGCGCTGTGATGCCACGTCGACAGCATGGAGGCCCCGGCAGCGGCAGCGGCAGCGGTCGTGCTACCATTGACCGTGGTGTCCCAGGGGCACTGGTTCTTATTGTTATGGTTATCAGCAGCGCTGGCGGCGGCGGCGGTGTTGTCGGCGGTGTTGTCGGCGGTGTTGTCGGCGGCGGCGGCAGCAGCTTCCCACATGGGGAAATAACGGCACGCGGCGGCGGTGCCGCTGCCGCTGGGGCCTGGGGTCCCCTCCGACGGCCGGCAGCGGCCGAGCAGCTCCTCAACCGCCATGGCGGCGGCGAAGGAGGTGGCGGCGCCGGTTGAGGCCTGTCTGAACCGCGCGAAGCCGCTGCCGTCGCCGGTGTTTGTGCCGCTGCCGCTGAAGCCGCCGCCGCCGCCGCCGCCGCCACTCCAGGACCAATACATCTCCGCACAAGCGTCATCATCGTCGCCGGCGGCGGCGGCGGCGCTCGCGGATGAGTAAGCGGCCGTTGACACGCGGGCTGCCGACGGCATGCAGGCCGCAGGCGGCGGCGGCGGCAGCGGCGGTTGCAGTGGCGGCGGCGGTTGCTGCGGGGCCCGGCTGGACCCCATGGGGGCCCAGCTGGTCTGGAGACCACGAAGGAAGTACGGCACGTCCGGCAGCCGCCAGAGCTCGGCCGCCGGCGCAGTCCCCGCCGACCCCGAGCCACGACCACTGCCATCGGCAGGCCCCGCGGCTATCCTGCCGCCCCCACCTCCGCCTCCATTCATTCCTCCGCCACCGATGGGGTCCCGCCCATCGCCGCGGCTGGCCTGCACCTCGCGGCAATCGCCGTATGCGGATGTGGGGGACGAGAAGGCGGGGAACGGCAGCAGCACACCGGGCGCATCAGGCAGGGCGGCCGCCGCCAGCGCCGCCACCGCATCCGCCAGCGTCTGGCGGGCGGGCCCGGGGCCAGGCCCAGGCCCAGCTGGGCTGGGCCTGAGGTGGGCCTGCCCGGTCCCCACCAGTGCTGCGGGCCCCGCATCCGCTGCGCCCGTGGGGCCCCAGCGGTTGGGCCTAGGCCCCTCCGCACCGTCGCCCGCGGCCTCCCATTCCAGATCCCTGCTCGCCGCACGGCTCAGATCCATGCCCCGGCTCTGGCTCCAGTCCGGACCTGGATTCCGGTCCATTGCCGGGGTCGGTCTCTGGTCCGGACCCAGTCCGGGGCCGTCCGACCTCAGCCGCCCGCCTCTGCTGGCGCGTCTGGGCCGCGGGGATACGAGGGTTGCGATCGCTCCAGGGGCGTCGTCAGCAGCGTCGCCCGGGTCCGTGTCCATAGGAACCGTATGGGGCACGTGGCCTGCCGCGCACTCCTCCCGGCTTCCTGCACTGCCGCAACCGCCGGAGTCGGCGGGGGAGACGGGGCTCACCCTGGCGGCGGCGGCAGTTGCCGCCGCGGCGGCGGCGGCGGCTGCTCCAGGCGCGGCCCCGCCGCTGCCACCCATCGCGCTGCTGCCGCCGCCCGCGAGATCGCCGGCGGGCAGTCGGGATCCTGGAGAACCCGCCCCGCCGGCAGCGTCAACGGCGAGGCAGCCTAGGGGGTCTTCGCCCTGCTGGGGCGGCACCGGTGGTAGCGGCGGGTGGGCCGCTGCCGTCAGCGACGGGGGGCAGGGGCCCTCGGGGGGGTCCCGGCCGGGGGTGCCGGGGGCCTGCGGCCGCCGCGCTCGCTCCTGCGCGGCCCGGAAGGCGGCTGCGCGAGCCTCCGGGTCATCGCAGTTGGGGCCCACAGCCTGGGGGGCGGGGGGGTGGGGGTGGAGGGGAGGGTGGGCAGGGCGGAAGGTGGGGCCTCAGTGGAGGCAGGAGGGCAGATAGCTATGACGCGATCACAAGTCTCGAACGTGTCTCCGCGGCGTGTACAGGACGGACGAGGTACGGCTGGGGCGGTCTGGGCAGGCAGGGAGGCTGCTGGGGCTGCGAAGGCTCCTGGGGCAGGCAGGGAAGGCTGGGGAAGGCTGAGGCCTGCCGCGCAAAGGCGCCCACACACTCACCTGAGCGTAGTGGCGCAGTAGGGAGGGGGCCTCGCCCTGGGTCTTGGAGCGCAGGAAGGAATGAAATATGTTCTGCGGACATGGGCAGAGCGAGAGGGAAAGGCAGGCGGTTAGTGCGTGCATGCGCATCCTCCGCGCGCCGTGCGTGCGGTCGAGTGTTACAGAGGAGCCGAGGGCGGGGCGGTGGCGGCGCCGCCTCCGCACGTCCGCAGTCGACCTCCGCGATCAGCATCGAGTCCGGCAGCACGCCACTTTGCACGACGACGGCGGCAGCACGGCGCTTTGCTACTACGTCCCCAGTCCGCGGCGGTCCCTGCCCAGCCCCCCGCCATTCAATGCGCCAGAGTGGGTACACACCTTGGCGTCATTATCACTGCGGCCCTTGAGCTGGCTCGCTATGAGAGACCTGCGAGGGGTGCAGCGCAGGCGTGTTGGGGTCGGCGAGTGGGGTTCCCGAGACCCACCCGCGACTGGCTCCACTCGGCTTCGGTCTGTACCGCCCAGCCCAACTGCCGAGTGGGAGGACACGGGCAGTGCCGACACGCAATCGATACCCGCAGCCAGGAAACAATCGGACAGACGATGCTTACGAGGCGCGCCGCTGCCAGGGCGCCCTTGGTATGCGTGGCGTGGGTCGGCGTGGCTTCCCTTGCTTCATTCATCAGCGGAATGCCCCCCTGGCTAGCGCGGACCGTGCGAAGCTATCTCCTCACCAACGGTTGCCGTGTATGAGGTGGAGCTCGCAAAGAGAGTCTAGCTCCGGTGTTGTCCACGGACCGCGGCGTCGGCGTCGGCACTTGGCCATCTTCGCCGCGGGTTGCTTGTGCACCGCGGACTTCAAGACTTTGCCTTTTCAAGAAGCTTGTCCGCATCTATTTGGTGGCGGGGATAGCCTTAGAGTCCTTTTGAACGAACGAGACCCTCAGCGCGGAAGTGTTCTGGACTCGATGACACACTCTAGACATGCGCTGCCAGCGACAACGAGCCATGTAGCGTAGCGCATTGATTAGCGAGGCCCCGAGAAAGCCGCTAGTTCCGTGCGATACGGCCGATGACGACGTTCCCGGCGGTCATGACGACGTGCCGAGTCTGCGGAAGCCCGAGCCGACGCAGTAGCGGTGCGCTACGCAACGGTGTTATTCTGTTAGAGCTTTAGAGCTCCGCGAGTAAACTAGAGGCCATCAATCGTGGGCCCTCGGTATCGAAGTTCACTGCTTAGGACCAACGACCCGCAACGAACTCACCCTGGGCACCGGATTCTGCGCGTACTGACGCTGCACCCGCGGTGCACCTCACGCGCGGGGTGTATTTATGCTATATACATGCGGCTGGGCATCGGCCCGGGCTCTCGACTGCGAGGCGGACACACCGCCGGTACACCTGCTGCCGGAGTTGTGGTCCCCTCCTCCTCGCTCGACATCCCGCCACACACCCCATCAAGCCCGTGCTCGTAACCCCGCCTCATACGCCCCTTACCAGGCACTCGCTGCAGGCCTGCTGCGCTGTGCACACACAGCAACGCGGGTTGATAAACTGGATGGGCCACGTTGGTGAGTCGGCCATGTTGATTGCCGGATGCCGTACCCCTCGTTTCAATTCCCTTGGCAGAGCCCGACCTCCCTGCATCCTCCTGCTGCATCCGCCACACCCCCAAGCCACGTGGTCGCAACCCCGCCTCATAACGCCTCATATGCCCCTTGCCAGGCAGCTGCTGTGCTCACACGTCGATGCGTTCCGAGCCGTATTGCCGGAAGATGCCGTGCCTCTTGCTTCACGCCGGGGCTTGCTACGGCGCAGCATGCATTAGATGACGGAGCTTACCAGGGATAACCGTATGCAGCAGCATACACGTCAACCTTTATGGGAGAGCGTATACCACGATATGCGTCCGTTCCCCAGCAGGGGCCAAGAGGCCTGCGCAAAGTTGCAGCAGACGTACACGCACACATGCGTGCGACTCTCCACAAGCACCAGCCAAGCTGGATAGCCGCACACCGCCTCAGCAACATCAAGCAATCCCATAAATGCATGCAAGGACTAAGCACCTCACCCATGGCACAATGGCCAGGTCCTGAGCACGCCGCTGCTAGTGCACCATGCACCACCCTCACGCCAGCCCCTGGCCCCTTCCCGGACAGCACGGACACCAGTCTGACGCTTGCGTTAGAAACAGTCGTGTGCTGCTGCCCCGATCCCCCAGGAATTCATCCCAGCAGGCGGCCCACAGACCACAGACACACCGACACGCCGGTAGGCAAGGCTCCGGGGTCCGTACCAGGGTGAAACCCCGTGAGGCCGGGCCAAGTGCCGCATCCCCCCTTCCCCTTCCCCATCCCCTTCCCGTATGCCCATATCAGTAGCTCCCTTTCCTGCCGTGCGCGCCTGCCCCTCCCTCTCGACGCTCCCCATTCTACCGAGCGAGATCCTCAACAATCTACAAACACATGAAGCTTCGATGTATCCCCAGCACTTGCCGGAGCAAAACCCACAACGCATAAAGCCAAGATGAAGGAAACCAGTTGTGAGATAGGGCCCAAGTAGAGTGCAGTGATTATTAGAGCTGGTCAGAGCAGGCCAACCGAGACGCCTCACCTCTTGCCTCAACTCTTGCAGACCAGAGGCCTCAAGCCACGCTTACGTGATGCCCGTTAAGTGGGCAAGCCAACCCAGTACCAGTTAAGATCGAACACCCCAATGCACGCATTACACTTACTAATGCATGCCCGAGGGTTGTGCTCCAGTTCAACGCAATGATCGATTAGGATCCCAGATCACCCCAGTATGGGCTTCCCTGGATGAGTCTCTGCATGCACGCCAGCTGAAGTCTCTCCAGCCCTGTGCAAAACAGGCGACGCTCCATCCAGCCCCCTTGCCATTTCTGTCCCACTTCAGGTATCTCTGAGGCTAGTGCTTGGTTGCTTGGGTGCTGTGCACATCTGACCAATGTGCATTTGGCGCCAGAGTCAAGCAAGGCAAGCACAGGCAGCCCCAAGCCCACACCACCAGATGAGTGTAAATTAGTGAGGCTCACTATCTCGAAGGCCCCATCCACGGCACCGCATTCAGCCTACCGGTATCCCATGGCTTGCTTTGAATTGTGCAGCATCTGACACGCCATGCATGCACACGTACTTCTCATCAACCAAACCAGTAGTACTGCTGCGCACTACGCAGCAAGCAAGGCCCAACGCACCAGCCGCCCCCCCTCGAGCCGTGACAGGCAGTGACGTGACGCGTGTGGATGGGCTGGGTGCGTGCACAGCCGCTCACTTTCAACCTACCTCGCTCAGCCCCGCCATCATCAACACCTCGCTGCCAGTCATGCGGTACGGCACGTACGGCAATCAAAGGCTGCTCAGAATGAACTAGTTCATCATGTCGAGCCATGCCTCGAGTACGGAGAGCTCTGGACTCCCTGCCGGCGCCTGCTGCGGCAGCGCTGCCGCATGGATCCCAGATCCTGGGTCCTGGCCTCCGTGAGTAGCCGCCAACTGGAATCCGGATCCTCGATCCTGGACGACGCCGGGGAGGAGCAGGGGAGCGGCTGCTGAGTCAGCAGCCGTAACGCCCACGGGCGGCGGCGCATGCATTGCGGATTGCCACTGCTGCATGAGGAGCTGCTGCGCGCCGCCGCCGCCGCCGCCGCCGCCGCCGCCGCCGCCACGGCCGCCACCGGCGGCGGCGGTTTCGTCGCGGGCACCGGTTCCTGCAGCTGCAGCGGCGGACATGCTGCCCCAGCCCGGCTGTAGCCTGTACGGCGTGGTGGCCGCCGTCAGCCCGGCTGCAGGCGGCGGCGGCGGCGGCGGCGGCGGCCATAGCGCCGGCCACGCGGCTTCAAAGCCAGAGCGCCCCTGCTGCTGTTGCTCCAGTTGCTGTTGCTCAGTCAGCGGCACCGGTGCCGGTACCGGAAGGCACAGCGACGACAGTATCCTCGCCTGCTGCTGCTGCTGTTGCTGCTGCTGCTGCCGCTGCTGCGCTCCCTTGAGGGAGCGGAGGACGGGGCCCAGGGCTCCTCCACCCGGGATTCCGCTGCCCGCCTCGAGCCCTACTCCGAGGGCGGGGGCCGTGGCGACGCTGCTTGGCTGCGCCCACTCCGCCTGCAGCGCCGCCAAGTCAGGGTCCTGCCAGGGCTGAGCAGAGGCTGCTGCTGCTGCTGCTGTGGCCCCCCGAGTAGCATGGCCTCGCAGCGGCAGGGCCTGCGGCGGCAGGGCCGGCGGTGGCAGGGCGGCCGCCGGGGACAGCTCCCGCCGCAGCCCTTGGGACCCGGCGAGGGGCTGCCACGGCCACGGCCGGCGCTGCGGGGGCGGCTGCTGCTGCACATCCATGAAATCGCTCAAGTCCATGGGGCCCCCGGGGTCCTCCCGTGGCGGCGCCGGCGCCGGCGCCGGCCAAGGCCACGGCCAGCCCTGCTGCTGCCGTCGTTGCACCGCCGCGTCCGCACCAGCGGAGCCGCTCCACAAGGTAGCGGCGCCAGCGGGAGGCCCCTCGGCTCGGCCCAAGAGGCCGCCGCGAGCCGCTTGCCCCGGCCCCCAAGCCGCATCTGCCGGGGCAATGCCCGACAACGTCGGCGCCACGGCGGCGGCGACAGCGCGGGCGGGAGCCGACTGGGCCGTCAGCCGGGGGCCCCGGACCGGCCAGCTGCGGGCGGCAGAGAGGTCTGCTGCCGGGCTGGCAAGGCCGCCGCCGGCGGTGCCGAGGTCCGGGGTCGGGGCCGTCAGCGCGCCGCCGAGGAAGCCAAAGGAGGAGGGGTCGTTGGCGACACGCCGTTGGAGCAGCGGCAGGTATCCCTGCAGGGAGGGGTCCGCTGCGGAGGGGTCCGAGGGGGCGCCGAAAGCGTAGGGGAAGGCGGGCGACGGAGCCGGCGGCGGGGCGGTGGGGAAGGATGCTTGGCGCTCAGCCGCGGTCGTGGAGACACCAGATGTTGGCGTGGCGGAGGCGGCAGGCCCCGGGCCTCCGCTGAGCCAGAAGTCAGGAACGAGTCCCTCCTCCTGCAGCGGCGGCTGACACGTGGCGGCGGCCGCTCCAACCGCTACGCCGCCGCCCAGCGTGACGCCGAAGCCCGTACGGCTGTCGTACAATGTCGTACTGCCCTGCGGGCTGCTCTCGTACAGCCAGCCGCTGTCGCCGCCGGCGCACGCGGTGGCGGCGGCGGCGGCCGCAGCGGGCCACCCCTGCCCGCCCATAACCGACTGGGGCGCAGAGTCGTACAGTCGCCACAGCACCCGCTGCCGTCGGGAGAGCGCCGCCGCGCTGGCGGCGGCGGCCGCGGCGGCGGCGGGTTCGGCGGTGGCGGCGCCGGAAGACTCCGAAGCCATGTAGTATGCGAAGGAGAAGTTGCCGCCGACGGCGGCGGTGGTCCCAGCGGCAAACGCCGCCTGTGGCCAGGGCTGATGAAGGCTCGGGCCGCCGCCGATGGAGGCTTCGCTGACGGCGCCACACAGGCCGGTCCCGCTGTCGCACATGGCTTCGCCGCCAGCGGCGCCGCCAGTGCTGACGTCAGCGCCGGCGGCCTGGATGCTGTCGCCGCCGCCGCCGCCGCCGCCGTCGCTGCTGTCGCTGTAGCCGGAGCTTCCGCCGGTCTCGTGCAGCCTGCCGTTGCGAGCGCCGCCGGGGCGGCGCTTTGAAGCCGCTGACATTGGCCGTGGCGGGTGCCTCTCGGCAGCGGCGGCGGGGGCGGCCGAGGGGCTCTGCGCCCGTTGCTGTTGGCAGCGTTCCGCCTCCTCCGCTTGGCAAGACACGAGCTCCTGCGCGGCCCGGAAGGCGGCGGTCCGTGCCTCGGGGTCATCGCAGTTGGGGCCCACAACCTGGGGGGGGGGGGGGGGGGGGGGAAAAGGGGAGGGTGAGGGGGTTGACTGGTGGGCGGCCAATGCCGTGGAGCCCGTAGCTAGCTGCCTGGAATGTGCTGCTGCTGGGAGAGAGCAAGCTGAAGCACAGCAGGCGAAGGCAGACGCGGGAGCGGGAGCAAGGTGAGCAGGGAGGGAGGGGAGGAGGAGCGCAACCCCCCACACGCGAGCAAGAGCGAGGCCAAGCAAAGGTTTACAGCAAGTGTGGCTAAGGCGCGCTGTTGTGCCCCCAAGGCGCACCTCTGCGTATGCCTTCAGCAGCGCAGTAGCGGGCGTGGTGCCCTTCGCACGCATGACTGAGTGGAAGATGTTCTGGTGGACGAGGGCGGAAGTCAGGGCACGCGGGGGGCCGGGGTCGTTGGTTAGGCGGGTTTCTGGGCACATGGATTTCCTGGCGGCATGGAGAATCCCCGTCACCATTACCTTGACGTCGCTGTCGCTCCGCCCACGCAGAGGCCGGCAGACTTGCGACCTGGGCGTGCAAGACATGGTGAATCGCATGAGTCAGCTATTGAAACAGTCGAACTTGCGGTCAGGCCAGTTTGTCTATCACGGATCCTCAATAAAGAGAAGTGCCAAGTGACAGAGTGCAGCGCAAAGGACCACAACGTTTCAACGCAGTCGGACCACTTGCGTCGGTGGGCTCGCTCCTCGCACCATCGATTGCCGTGCTCGACATGCTTCCTGCACAGCTGGTCCAGCTCCGCTTTGCTCCAGCCCCGTCTGCGACTGCGTGGACGTGCTGCGGCGGCGTCCCCGTTTGGCCGGGTCATTTGTGGCGCGATAACCTAATTTTCATATCAGGATAGCAGCAATGCTAGGTAGCTCTAGCGCTCATGGCGTGGGCTTAAGCGTTGGTGTTCAGCGGGCGTCTCAGTCATTGCAATTCAGCGGCCGCTTCTGAGGAGCTCGGCGCGTTTAGGAAGTAACGGTGCACTAATCATGCGTTATGTATGGGTCTGGCATTGGAAAACGCGGTCAGAGGGCTTGGCATTGCAAGGAAAGGCAGATGACTGATGCACACACACCCGGTCCTCCGCACCGGACGTCCGCACCAGCCTCCGCACCCATACGGCTCCATGTACGGTCCGGCCAAACGCAGGCCGTATCCCGTGCAGGTTTGCTCCGGAGGCCACACCGCACTTGCAGGCCTCCAGACCCAATCCAGCCTCCAGCCCCAATACGCCTATACCCTGCTTCGGTCCGTCCGTGCGTCGTCGAAGGGGGTTACATGCCAGCGCCACCAGCCCCACAGACTACCGGGACAGCAGCACGCCCGGGCGACGTGACATACGACTATAGCATTTGGCACGGCAAAGCCGTCGAGCTCCGCGGGGAGCGAGACGGGGGTTCGCGGTTGGGTTCGCCGCAAGCATGTTCGACTGCTTCGACTGGCTTCGACGTGGGCGTGGTGTACGGCAGAATCCCCAGACGTGGTGTGGACCCGCGCTTGGGGCACACAGCCGACACAGGTTGCACTGTCGGCCAACATTGCATACGGTGCAGACGCGTGTGTAAGGCATAGCGGTACCGGACTCCCTGCCTTGCGCCGCTCGCAGCTTTGGGCCGCAGATGCACGCCCAGCTCGCTCCTGGGCCTTAAGTTCACTCAATGTCTCGTCCAGACCGCAGGGTCATGCTGATACTGCACTCCTGTATCGTGACGCCGTGTACGACACACACAACTTTATCAGCCAAGCCTCCTGCACGGACCCAGCAACTATCAACCCCGGCCGGCCAACCAGCACAAGCACACCGCAGCCCCACCACCCCACCACTCCCGCCCCATGACAGGCCTCTGCCACTGCTACCTCCTCCCTCCCAGCTTCACGCATCCTGCCTCACTCCACGCCAGGGCCGCCGGGTCAATGGGGGCCCAGTTAGACCCGTGCGCGCCCTCGTGCACTCGCATGGCACCTTGCCTTCAAACCCTCCCCCAATGCGCCAAAACCCTCGGGCCCCTCTGGGATTCCGCCAGGGCCCGCTTCAGGAGAAGCTTCATTCGGGCGCAGCAAGCATCCCAATCATGGGGGCCTGCATCCCCCATATCACGTCAGCTCTGCCCGCAGGGTACCCACCGTGTGAACGCAAAGCCCCGATTTCCATCCGATTGCCGTCATGGGTGCCACTCCACAGGGGGCCCTCTCCAGCAGCATGCTCTGCTCGCAGCCCCATGCAGCCGCCTCAGCGCGGCCCCCTCTCCCCCTTATGCGGGGCCGGCAGCTTGCTGCCCGCTGGCCGCAACCCTGTAACGCGTCATTCCTAAGCGCGGCCGCTTGTTGCAGGCCATGCGGCGGTGCCAATAATAATCAACCCTCCTGTTTCCAGCCTCACAAAGCGAACCACTGCCTAGCCGATGGTTGCCAAAAGAACACAAGTAAGCCCGTAACTTGGGTTAACCATCAGCTCGTTCCCAACATTGACCAACCTATCTATCAGTGCTCGATCCCCTCTCACGGACAGGCCTTGCTGCCCATGGGCCCACCCATCCGAGCAATGAAATGAAGGTCAGGCGTGCAGCCGTTGCTGGTTGCCCTCGCAACCGAGCTCAGCCCACACTCCGTCACCAGCAGACCCGACACCCGCACCCGCCCGCCGCCAGCCGAGGCACTTCACTCGGCGTTTGCGGTAGCCCCTAGCGAACGAGTTTCTGCCCATAGTAAGGGCGGACCCAGTGGTTCCGTCCCCCCCCTGGGTCAAGGCACATGCCATGACAGACTCCCCGTGCCTACTCCCCGTGCGTGCGTGCATGCAGGCATGGGAGCACATGTTTCGTGATTGATTGAGTGCGGAGATCAGACACCTCCTCCACGCACCAAGCAACAGCACCGTGCCGGCGCCCAAACAGAAGCCCACATGACCTACTGGTAGCAGCGCAAGGTTCACAATTTGAGTAATCCACAAACTCCTTGGCCCAGCCCAGTTAGCAAGAAGGCGGCCTCAGCGCCTGCTGTGGTTTTGTTAAAGAAAGCAACATACGATGTAACAGGCAACGGTACAGCGCATGACGCATGATCCGCATGATGAGCCCCCCCATTTATGATGCCTTAACACGATTGTTGCATGCAATTAGAGAGGACCCACGAGTTCACGGGTCATGACTCGCAAGCAAAGCCGCTTGCGCAATGCGAGAATGCGGTATCAATGCAGCTCCAGCGTGCATCTATAGTACTCACTTTGCCCTCCAGCACCGACCGGGCTCCCTCCGACCACTAGGGAGCTTCCTCTGTTCCGTTCGTGATGGCCCTGCCTGTCTTTGCCCTGGCTTCCACAGGTGGTCGAGCTTTAACCTCCCCAGCAACCTAAGCAACCCCTTGATTGAGCAATGGCGTTTCATTCGTACCTGCAATGCCTTATCACGTATCCCCTGCCCCAAGGTCGAGGCATACCTCGCAGCTGTTGCTGCTCCCCATTCGTACGGCAATCTCCACAAACGGGATCTCCGCCATTGCATTTGCATCTTCTTTACCATTCATTCGTGCATCCATGCTTCCAGCATAGCTGACACATCCAGCACTTCCATCTCTTGCGGCTGCCCGGCCGCCTCTAGAAGCTCTGCCGCCGACTTTGCAGCAGGGGCGGCCCCCTGCGGCGTTGCCAGCTGCGCAAACGACGGCGCCCACAGCGGCTGGGAGGGTGCGCGCCAGCCCGCCCCGCCAGCTGCCGGGTAGGTGTGCCCCTCCGCCAGAGCCCAGGCCGCCAGGCGCGGAGGAGGCTGCGAAACACCCGGTCGCATGCAATCGGCCGCCAGCGCTGCTGGCTGGGCCTGTGCCGGGCCCGGGTGGGCCTGTACCGTCGCCGCGAGCTGACCGCTGCCCGTTGCGAGCCCCCACGGCGGCAGCGAGGTTGCCGGGGGCTGCAGAGCCGCAGGCACACTTGGTGCTGCGCCGGGGGCGTGACCCTGTTGGCGGAGGCCCAGGCCGAGACTGGTGCCAACGAAGGCGTGTGCGGACAACTGGCTGGGGCGCGAGGCGCGTGTGGGGTGTCCGCCCCCGTCCTGCGGGATCCCGTGCCGCTTGCCCAAGCTCAGGCTGAGGCTCTGGCTCAGGCTGTACTCTAACCCCTGCTGCCCCAGCGAGGAACTCAGCCGTGAGCCTTCCGCAAGTTGGCTCCAGCTTGGGGCGGGGCTGTGGCTCTGCTGACTAGGCCCCACGTGGCCCCATGCCGCGGCCTCCTGAGTCAGACAGGGCCAGGAAGATGACCAGTCGCCAGGCCCCGTGTTGTCGGTCGCTAGCAAGGCTGAGGCAGAGGATGGGACCGAGGCGGCCGAGGCGGAGGCTGAAGCGGAGGCGGAGGCCGAGGCGGAGGCTGAAGCGGAGGCGGAGGCGGAGGCGGGGCCGGTAGGGAGGCTCAGCTGGGGTGCCGGGCGGTCGGTGCCGGACCGAGGGAGCGGGATCTGGGCTGGGCAGGAGGCCAGCAGAAGGTTAGCACCGGGGCTGAGGCCGAGGCCGGGGCCCGGGAGCGTGAGGTCCAGAAATGGAGAGGAGAGGCTGTCTAGGGCGGCGTCAAGACACAGGGGCTCTATGCGGGCGACGCTGCGCCCCCACGCCGCGCCGCCACCGCCGGCACCGCCGCCGCCGGCAACGCCGCCGCCAGGCGGGCCGTCGGCCGCTCCGGGGCCGGCAGCGGCGGCGGCGGCGGCGGCGGCGTGCGGCGGCTCCCAGTGGGCCAGGCGGCTGCGGAGCGCTGCGGCAGTGCTGTTGCCCTGAAGCGACAAGCGACTGCCGCCGCCACCGAGGCCCGCCCTTCCGCCGGCACCGGAGCGTCCGGCGCCTCCGCTGCCAGCGCCAAAGTCGGGGCTGGACGAATCCAGCTGCGGAGTGGACGCCGCGCGCCAGGCCCTGGGCAGGGCCGCCAGGCCCGAGGCCCAACCGCCGCCAGCCGCCGCCCAACCGCCGCCGCCGCCGTCCTCTGATCCGCCCTCGGCGGTACCGCCCGGCTGCTGCCCCATGCCGCCACACAGCAACAGCTGGCTTGGGAGGGCGCAGTGGCCCTCCAACGACAGCGCCCGAGGCTGCTGCCACCGGCTGAGGGGATCGGTCATGCCGCCACGGCCTGACGCCCCGAACCGGCCGGGGCCTGGGAGCGACGAGGTGTCGGCGGCGGCGGCAGCTCCCAGTGCCGCAGCCACGCGATTCGCGTCACCTGCATCCGCCAAGTACGGAGCGGCCCCGGGCGAAGAGGCCAACCTTGGGCCCGGTCGGGCCCAGGCGGCGGGCGGCTGAGCGGCCGGCGCCCTGGCGCCCCAAGCAGGCCCAGGCACAGGCCCAGGGCTTGGGCCCGTGGCCGCATCCAGCGTGCCGTACACGTGGCCCGCGTGGAGTACGGATGCGGTGCGTACGGCTGGCGCAGGCGGTTGGGCCGCCTGAGGCGGCGGAGGCCCCAGCAGGTCCGGAGGCTGCCGGAGCGCTTCCCTTTGCGTAAAGACCCCACCGTTGACCCCCACGTGCTCTGCCCCATGGCTGGGGCCTGCATGGCCGAGATCGGCTGTGGGTTTGGGCCGGGGCTGGGCCGAGGGGCTTGTCAGCGCTCCTTCCCAGCTGCCCTCGCCAGGGGGATCGACTTCCATGCGGCCCCCTTCCTCGTCCGCATCCTCCTCCTCGCCGTCGCTGGAGGGACTCAGATCGGGGCTGGCGTCGCCGCCATCCGCAGCCCCGGCGCCCGCCGGAACCCCAGCCTGCTCCTGCGCGGCCCGGAGGGCGGCGGTCCGCGCCTCGGGGTCATCGCAGTTGGGGCCCACGGCCTGGGGGTACGGGGGGGGGGGGAGTGGGGGACAAGGGGAGGGTGAGGGGGTTGGACTGGTGGACGTCCAATGCCATGGAGCCTAGCCCGCCCCGCAGCTGGGGAGCGAGGGGGGGGGGGCGGAGGGGCCAACACACGCATGTCAAGTGGCGCCAAGGAGTTGATGAGCAGCTGCTGCGCTGCTGCCTCGTGCGTGACTGCAGAGCCCGTAGCAGCAGCAGCCGCGGGTAGCAGCAGGCTCGAGTCCTATTGAAGCAGTGACCGTCTGGACCCAGACGCTCCCGCAAGGCCCGCACGCTCCTCAGCTTTCGGTGTTCTTAATTGAAGAAGTACGGGCTTGTCGAGTCCGCTCCCATGTTATAAAGAGCGGGCCCATCGATTCCCTGGAGCTCTGCGCGAACCACCCCGCTACGGCTGACGCCGTTAGCTGCTGCGGATGCGGATGCTGCGGCTGCGGCTGCTGGCGGCGACGCTGGCGCGGGTCCGTGCAGTGCGGCTGCGCCGGAGCAGCCGCCGCCGCGGCGTCTGCCCAGCAACGCGTGCGGCACGGACTGCTGCGACGGCTGCACCAGCGCCCAGAAGCCGCTCTCGCCGGCTGCGCGGAGCCGGTTCGCGGCGGAGCAGGCGGGCGAGCCGGCGGGGCAGGCGGAGCCGGCGGCGGAGGCAGAGCCGGCGAGGAAGCCCCGCCGCCCCGCCGCTATTGGCTGCGTGGGAGGCCACGCGCCAGCAGCCCCCCCACCCCCCACCCCCACAAGAACACAAAGAACAAATGACACACCTGGGCATAGTGCTGCAGCGCCGACCGGGACTCGACCACCACCTTGGCTCGCAGGGCGGAGTGGAATGTGTTCTGACATGGGATCGGGGCACAAGCGTGGAGCAGGGAGAAGTTATGGGACTCTGGCATATGGTTGATGGGGATGAGGCCGTCCCGTTGGGGCTCTGTCTGCTGCTGTATCGCCCCTGACCCAGCCCTTACCTTGACGTCGTTATCGGTGCGGCCGCGGATGTGCCTCGCAATGAGGGCCCTGCGAGGGTTCGGCAGTCAGCGCGCGGAGGTGAGTCGCGAGCGCGGGTCTGAAGGCGGGTTAGCTGTCAGGGATTGGACGAAGCAGGGAGCAGGGAGCTGGCAGGGAGCAGGGAGCTGGCAGGGAGCAGGGAGCTGGCAGGGAGCAGGGAGCAGGGGGCTGACAGGGAGCAGGGAGCTGGCAGGGAGCAGGCGCATGTTGGGTGCTGGCGTTGGGCGGAGGCTGCTCGGAAGCAGCGGGGTTGGCACGTTGTCGGTGAGGGCCGGCAGACCAGTGCAGTTGGGCTCGGGAGATTGCGAGCTTGCCCCCCAGTCGCAACCGTCCGAAGTGCAGACTCTGGTGCAGGTTTGATCAGGGGCGGCGTGCCGCGGCGAAGCAGCAGCGCGCGATGCTGGCCATTCCCGTGCCCGTGCGCAGTCTACCTTCCTCGGCAAGCAAGCCCCGCTACACCCCGCCGACACCGTGGATCAAGGATGTGCTTACCATTTGTTACCATGGTTCGCGTGTAAAGTGCACAGGGCTTCAAGCTCAGATGCGGTCCATGGTCCTCGCTTGCGCCGCTTCCCCATCGGGAGCGTCCTCGTCAGAAGAGGGAGCGGCACCGCAGAAATCGTCCGTGATAGAAGTGCAAGGTTTGGTGAGGGTCGTAGAGACCACGCACAGGCCCGAACCGGTCACTGTTGTCGCAGCGAGGCGTCTGAGACCCCGAGTATCCCTAAAGTGGTGAACAGTAAATTAGGAAGCGCTTATCAGCGGTGCGCTCGCTTCCCGGGCCGCACGGCCGCACTATAACGTCATTTTGCTGCTGCGACTCATAACAGGATGACGTAGCGGATCAGCGTTTACAATGGCGAATCGCGTTATCGGAGGCAGGCGATGGGTGCCGCAGGACAAAAAGTCCCGCCCAACCTCATCAGCTGTACTGCCTGCCAGGTCTGACATCTGGACTTCCGCGACGCTGCATAGCTCAACGATGGCGTTTGCAGCTTGGAGAAGCCAGGCCGGTTACTGATGCGACAGTCGCGTTGCGGGTTTGCCGGGGCGGCTCGTCCATTGTGAAGATACGTCATCGCGGAGGGTCCATTTCGTAGCAGGTGTAACTCGCGCACTCGTCTCCCTATATCCCCCGATAAAGGAAGCGTATCCCGATCCCCAGTACCGTCCAGCGACCAGATTGCGTCGAGAGGGAAGGACTGGTGACGAAGAGTGGTTGGGGCTTTGGGGATTGCGTTGATTGCCGGCGTCGGGTGCCTGCCCACCTCGACAGTTTGGGACCTGCTATCCCGGTCGGCGTGCAGTGCCATAATGGCTTCTGGTCTGGTGCACGCATTCCCAACGCCCGAGCGGATAGAAAGCTACCCTCAAAACAAGGCTGTTCTGGCTAGCGGAAATGCGGAATCGCAGAAGCTCACCCCACTGTCCCCAAGCGCGGCACCGCCATCTCCACCCTCGAGCCCCGCTCCGTCACGCTCGGCCCCTCCTCTCCCTCCCCCTCCCCACCCGACCCCGCCCCGCTTCCTTCCTCCCCGTCCCTTCCCGTCCCCTCTTCCTCCCCCTCACGGGTCACGGCAGGCTGGCGCCGACGAACATTGCCAGGAGCGCCCTCCGCCGCCCCAGCGGTAGGGCAGGCGAGCCCAAGTCCTTTCTGTAGAAGAGCGACAGGGACTGAACCTGGAGGGGAAGGGACGGCGTGAGGAAAGAAGCTGTGAGCATGCAGGCGGCTCGGGTGCAACTGGTCTGAGGCAGCCACAGACATGTGGACATGGCGCACGAGGGGAGGGGAGGGAAGGGCGGAGAGGAGGGCGGAGAGGAGGGGAGGGAAGGAAAGCGTAACAGACAGAAGGGCGGGAGTGCGGCTGGTCGGGGGCGAGGCGGCCTGCAGACACGGCCGGCGGGCAGGGGGCGCCGAGGTGGGTGGAGCTACCCAGCGGCACTGTGGGCGCATTGCCGTGCTCCAAGCCTCAGACCTGGGGTCAATGCAACGTGCAGCTAGCCGGGTCTGGCCCCCCAGCCGGTGATGCGACGAGTTAAGCTACGACTTCAGCAGTCCCGCCCGGTCGCACGCCGAGGCCCGAACTCGGTACACCAACAGCACTGTACCGAACCGAACCCAGGCACGACCCACATGGCAGGGCCAGATGAAGCCAATGCGCCGCGTTCCAGGATTCTACCCGCCTACCCGGGAGCCAAACCTCAACCGCATTTTGACGCTCGCCTGGCCGCTGGCCCACCCGCTCCGCCCCTCCTCCCTGCCCCTCCCACCCACCCGCTTACTCCCTCCCTGCCCCTCCCACCCACCCACTTACTCGCTCCCTGCCCCTCCCACCCACCCACTTACTCCCTCCCTGCCCCTCCCACCCACCCACTTACTCCCTGCCTGCCCCTCCCACCCACCCACCCACTTACTCCCTGCCTGCCCCTCCCACCCACCCGCTTACTCCCTCCCTGCCCCTCCCACCCACCCGCTTACTCCCTCCCTGCCCCTCCCACCCACCCACTTACTACCCAACCCCGCCCCACCCACCTGGTCGTGTGAGAGGTTGGCCAACTCACCCAGGCTACCGGGGAAGTAGACCCCGGCCGCCGCGGGCAGCGTGCCGGCGGGGTACTGACCCGTGGGGCCCACGCCCATGGCCGCGGGGCTGACGGGGAACGTGAAGGCCGCACCGAGCGTGCCGAAACCCGCGCCGCCGGGGCTTACGCCGCCACCAAACCCCACACCCGGCACCACGCCGCCGCCTGTCGAGCTGCCTGGGGAGCCCGGCGGGCTGAGCCCGAGCGCGCCCGGCGAGCCGCCGGCGGTCCCAAAGGGGCCCGTTGCCGTGCCCATGCCCATGCCTGGGTTTTGGCCGCCGGGCAGGCCCGTGCCTGCCGCGCCCAGGGCCGTGGAGGGCTGCTCCAGCTGCAGCGGGCTGAGGGGGTCCTCGGGCCGCACCGCCCGCCGGTTGGCCTCCCGGCTCCACGCGTTGTGGCTCGCCGCCGCCTGGCTCGTCTGCAGGGCGGGGAGTAGCAGGCGAGGTACGGGCTCACCATGGTGACTTTAAGCTGTGGAACGAACCCCGTGTGGCCGGCGCTGGTGACAACTGGCTCAGGCCTGTGGTTGCCTCGATCCACCTTCCAGTCAGACATGCACATCCTCCTCTGGGAGGCGTACGGGCATGGTCGACGACCGTTTCTACCTGCAGCGCTCCCAGCTGTGCCGCCAGCGCCGCCACCTGGTTGGCGAGGGTGATCTGCGACTGCTGCATCTGGACGAGCTGGTTCTGTACGGCAGATAGCTGTACGGACACGGCGCCCAGGCCAGGGACCTGGGCTGAGGTGGCCCCGGGGCTGGAGGATCCCGTTCCCAGGCCCAAGCTGGCACCCGCGAACCCGGCGAGGCCCGGGGAGGTGCTGGCGCCTGGTGGGAAGTGACGGGTGGGGCGTGGCTGTCAGGAAGGGGCTTCTTCTGCGGAATGCAGCCGGTAAGTTGGACGAGGAGGGGCACCGAGTTCTGCGTTCGGGGGGGGCCTGCGGGGCAGGAGCCATGCCCCCTCCCATCGGGGCGGACTAGTATGGTAAGACCGAGCCCCCCTGCAGCACTCCTGCTGCGTCAGTTGAGCAGGCCGGCTCGCCTTGTCCTGTGGTCGCCAGGACGTTGCGTATGCGGTTTGCTAGCACGGCATCCGTCATGACGGAGCTCTCTGTGAGCAGGGCCGCGGGAACGGGTTTCAGTTGAGGAGGGCGGTGAGCATGCTTCCCGCCCCTTTACCCCACAACCCTTCCCGACGTGACCCGCCACCCACCACCGAGACTATGCAACAGGCCGTGCATCTGTGCGCTTGCTCGGTTGCCTCTTTCCTCGACGGCCCGAATGACGGGGGACTGGCTAGGGAGATGGACGGGATGCAGCAGCGCTGGACTTCCTGGCGGGCTGGCGACGAAGCCTGCGCCGGCTGCTCCATATAGTGTACTTGGATACGCAGCCACTTTTCCGCTGGAGCGACGGACCCGGCAATTTGCGAGAGCTGTCGAGTGTTGGTAGAGCGGAGAGGGACTGGACAACTGTGTTACGATACAGTACTATGCCCTGCGCCGGTCGAGTTATCAACAACAGCTCTGACTGCTGCTTGACAGGCCCGCTTTGACCAACGTGTGTTTGTGCGTGCCTTGTGCTCTCGCAGCCCCCTCCGGCCCCCTCCGCGCTCCAAGCGCCTCGTTCTTCGGCAGCCTTTCCCCCTTCCATAGACCGTCTTGCCACATGATATGCTTCGCCCCTACACCTTGCCGATCACAAAAAGCGGCTTGACGAGGTGCACGGCAGCGACGTCTCACTACGGCTCACTACAGCACATGACCATCCTCGTGCCCGAGTCTTAACGCCAATTCCAGTGCTATCGGGAAGTGCCGGGCCCCAACGCCTTCTATCACGGGTGGGCTGCGCGAACCCACGCTGTCGCGCAACACTGGGACCAAACCGCCTCGACGTCCTGCGCGATATCATAACTCGAGCAGCGTGCATTAAAGCTTCACAGAAAGCGTGTTAAGTAGACTCTCTCGCAGCACAGAGCTAACGCCACCACAGCCAATTGTCGAGACCCTTGTTGCAAGAACTGCGCCGCACGGCTGCTTTCCTGGCTACCAAGCCATGTTAGGGCTCGTCTTCGGGCCACGCACCCAGGCCTGCGGGCTGTTGCGCCACCGCGCCAAGCGGCAAGCCGCATCCATCGTTCCGCGAGCCGCGTCTGCAGGGCCCGCTGCGCCCTCTGCTAGCGCCCCAGCAGTCGAGACGCCAGCCCCGCTGTCTTCTTGCGATGGCGCCGCAACCAGCCAGCTGCTTGAGAATTTGCACGAGCGGTGCCAGCGTGAGCCCTTCGCTTGGACTGAGGCGGCTGGCGCGAGGTGCGTCCAACGGACTGGGTTCAGGGGCCCCAAACCGCCCCTACGGCCAGTGCCTAGGGATCTAAGGGACGTTGGGAGGGAAGAGGGGGGCTGCGTGAGGTTTGTCCGCCCGTCCTTGTGAGGGGCTGGGGGGGCTGAAAGAGGTGGCCCAAACAACCCTGGTGTCAACAACATGCCCCGTCGGCAACCCGCAGCTCTCGCATGCATCCCCTGTTTAGGCGAGGGGTGGAACACATGCGCTCCTTTGCCCTGCCAGCTGCGCTTCCTCCTGCCCCTGCGCCTGCCCCCCACAACCCCTCCACCCCACGCCGCACCCCTTTATCCCGCAGTGAGACGCTGACCGCTCGGCCCAGCGCCCAGCCCAGCCCCGACCCCCCACTGGTCCTGGAGGAAGCCTCGGGCTGCCCCATTCCGCCGGCCCCCTCCCCCGCCTCCTCCCCCTCCTCCCCCTCGTCCGCCTCCCCTCGCCAGCCCTCCTGCCAGCCCTACACGGTCCCGGTCAGCGGGGCTCCCAAGCGCGCCGCCGCCCCGCCGCCCCCCGCGGCCTCCGTGGCGCCATCCTTCGTGGGGAAGCCACACGTGGGCGTGCCCCCGCCAACGCCCACGCCCCCCTCCATGGTGAGCGTGCGCTGCGTGCTGTGTGCGCAGCATGCGCTGCGTGCGGCGTTATCTTTGCAACGTGCCGTGCACAGCACGCGTGGCCCGTGCCTCTGCTTGCCAGTGCGCGCCGCGGGCGGCTTGCCTCACTGCCCCTTGCATGCTTTCCGAATCGCCCTGACCAAGCAACCACGGGTGTTCCACGCGGGCCGCCCACACGCCCCGCTCCTCCCCCTCCCCCGAGCCTTATTCCCTGCCTCCCCGCCTGCCCCCCTGCCCGTGCGCCCGCTCCCTTCGCCTGGCGTCGGCGCGATCCCGCTCAGCAACAAACACCCCGTTCGCCCCCCCCCCACACACACACAGTCGCTCGCCACGACGGAGGTCACCACAGAGACGGACGAGCACTGCTCAGCCACACACCCTGGCAGGTGCGCGTGTGCACGTGTCAGAGGGATTTCAGGAAGCCGCGCCCCTTCCAGCCGCCCACTGGGGGCTGCCCCAACACACCCGAATCGCAAGCACCCCCGGGTCGCAGTCTACCTGCAGTAGGCTGGCGCAGCCTCGAGGAAAGGCACTCACGCAGTTGTGTGCGGGAAAAAATGCCTATATGCCCAGCCTTTTGCCCTGCGAAGACACCAAACACGCCCACAACGCCCCGCGATACTCCACCCTCAAGCCCCGCTCCGCCTTGTCGCTAACCCACCCGCTCCCCACCGTCAACACCCACCCACCCACCCACCCTCCCTCACCCATCCCCCCAGCATGTGCTGCACCAGCACGGCGGTGGAGAAGGACTCCACCGCCACCTCCTGCGTAGTCACCGTGCGGACCACAGTCACGTGAGCCCGGCGCCCCCGGTCCTGGGCCTGTCACGAGTCGGCGGCGGGACTGCCCTGTCCTGTGCGTGTCGCAGACGGATGCTTGTGTGGGGAGTCGCAAGAGCGCACGGCAGTGACGGGGCAGTGAAGGGGTTGCAGCTTTCCGGGCGGAAGAGGGTCGAAGGGGGTTGCAGCTTGCAGGGGCGCAGGGTTTCACAAGGGCAGAGCGGACCGTGTCCGCTAGCGGAGCTCGGCCTTTTCTCACGTCCCTCCCACCCAACCGAACCCCACCCCAACCCCCAACCCCACTCCGCCCCCGTCCCGATCCCCCACCCCACCCCCAGTCTGACTGACAGCCGCCTGCACGTGGCTTCCTCGGAGCTGGAGGAGCTGGCCTGGCTGGCGGCGCGGGACGCAGCGGAGGAGGCGGTGGGGGCGCTCAACCGGCGCAGGTGCGGGCCTGTGGGGTCGAGGGGAAGGGGGATAGAGGGGCGGCAAGAGCAGGGGGGAGGGAAATTCCTGTGCGGGACCCCCACCGGGTGGATACCGGAGGCGCACACAGTACTGGTAGCCGCGCGTGTGGACGTGGGCGGCGGTACGGGAGCCCGGCGCGTACCGCTACCGTGTTGCTACTGGGCATGCTAAGCCCGCCACAACCCTGCCCCATCGCAACACCTCTCCGCGCGTTCGCAACCCCGCGGTCCCCGCCCCTGGCCCCTGCCCCCTCCCGCCCCACCACCTGCGCCCCTCAGCACTCGTGGCCCCGAGGGCCGTGAGGAGCGGCACCGCTTCGTGTGCAACATGCTGAGGCACGGCCGCATCCGGGAGACCACCCGCATGGAGAACGGTGCGGATCTGGATCTGGATTTCATCGGGATTGGGATCCTGGGGTTCTGGATTGGGGAAAGGAGTGGGCGCTGGGGTTGCGACAGGGTCTAAGAGTTGATGTGAGGGTTGGGGCTGGGCCTGTGAGTGGGGAAGTGGAGGCCTGGTTGGGAGTGGACGGCTGGGCGTCCCCAATGGCCCACTATCGCCCCTCCCCTCCCCACCCCTTCCTGCGCTCCCTCCAGGCTTCGGCCACGTCAGCTACCAGGTGACTCTGGAGGACAAGACCACCGGCAAGAGGTGGGCAGGAACTTGGAGGGGTGTGAGGGATTTTGAGGTCAAGGTGGACTGGACAGCGTGTTGCGAGATAATGCGACGGGGCGAGGCACGCCGCCTCGCCTCGCGCGGCAGTACGCGTCCAGCTACACCCGGCGCAGGGCCCCTGCACACACCAATGCGCTCGTCCGCCTCGCCTCGGCCGCCCTCCGACACAACTGCCCACATAACTTCCCCACACACCCCAGGATCCGCGCCGCCTTCAAGCCCCGCGTGGAGGGCGACTGCGAGGGCTGGCACCGGGTGCCCATCGAGGTGGCGGCGTACCAGGTGGGGCTGGCCAGATTACCAGGGCTATTAGCTACAGCACGGGACCTACACATTGTTATATTAGGTTATACTACTAGCTTTTAGACTCATAAATGTGTCCGCGAATGTTGCTGTCGAGGTGGCCGCACACCACGCAGGGAGCGGGGGCAGCTTTTACACAAGCGCACCCACATCCTTCAATCTCACGTTTCTTTCTCTCCCAACCACCCACCCCCTCAGCTCAACCTGCTCCTGGGGATGGACGTGGTCCCCCCGGCCGTAACGCGGGAGGACTGCGACGTGGACTGGACGCACTACCCCATGGGTGGGGCGGGGGGACGGAGGGGGGTGCCGGGGGCGTGCATGTGTGTATGGGCGTGCACGTGTCACGCGGGAAGCGGGGCCTTGAGGTGGGCGCTGCAGCGTGCCGGGGGTGGAGATATGGGGTGCGGGGACAGAGGAATGCTACACCTTCACGAGGCCTACCCGGACCTCGGACCGTCTCCGACCTCCCCTTCCCTCTCACCCCTCCCCCCCCATTGCCCCCCAGGCGGTGCCTTCATCTACTGGTGCTCCAACGCCCGCCAGCTGGATCAGGTGCCCATGCACGAGTGGTCCGTACCATCTGCCGTACTGCTCAGCGACACGCGCATCCTGGTGGGCGGCGTGCGGGCGGACTGGGGCTGGGGCTGCTGTTGGGGGCCCCAGCCCCTGGGGCCGTCGAGCTTGAAACCTCGCCGGAACCAAACCGCTCAACCTGCCAGGGCGCGGCAGGCCCAACCGCCCCAACCCACCAACCGTCCAGTAACCACCCCAACCGCCCCAACCGCCACCATCCTTCCCAACAGGACGTCCTGATCCAGAACTCTGACCGCCACGCCGGCCACTTCCTGTACGCGGAGCACTGGGCGGACGGAGACTACGTGGGGGGGCCGCAGGGGCAGGGGCAGCAGGTGGGGCGGGGTGGGGCAGGGGCAGCAGGTGGGGTGGGGTGGGGTGGAGTGGGAGATGAAGGTGGGGTGGGGCGGGGGCAGGGGCAGCAGGTGGGGTGGGGGCAGCAGAGAGGCGCTCGCAGGGGCGGGGGCAGCAGGTGGGGTGGGGGCAGCAGATAGGGGCTCGCAGGGGCAGGGGCAGCAGGTGGGGTGGGGGCAGCAGATAGGGGCTCGCAGGGGCAGGGGCAGCAGGTGGGGTGGGGGCAGCAGATAGGGGCTCGCAGGGGCAGGGGCAGCAGGTGCGGGGGCGCTGCGGTGTGGGGGGGTGGGGTGGAGCGGGATTGGCCGCGCACCTGGCCCTGCCTTTGT
The DNA here is from genome assembly GCA_016858145.1 of Edaphochlamys debaryana. Taxonomy (NCBI): domain Eukaryota; kingdom Viridiplantae; phylum Chlorophyta; class Chlorophyceae; order Chlamydomonadales; genus Edaphochlamys; species Edaphochlamys debaryana. The sequence goes on along the minus strand of JAEHOE010000238.1, from coordinate 50,344 downwards.
CCTGATGTAGGGGGCAGGCCCTGCCTCCTGAGGCGTGCGGGCGGTGCTCCGTAGGCCGGGGCAGGCGCAGTGCACCAACGGGCGCAGTAGCACAGCCCGGAGCGCCACTTCCCCGCCGGTTTCAGCCCCCGTTCCGACTTGCCACCTCTCCGGCCCCTCCTCCCTCCCCCCTCTCCCTCTCTGCGCCCTACGCAGAGCCGCCGCGGCGGCGCGGGCTCCAGCCCCGGCGGCGGCGGAGGTGGCGGAGGCGGCAGCGGCGGGCCGCTGTGGCGCGGGCGGCTGAGCCCCGTGCTGATCGACCACGCGGCGGGCTTCCGGGCCGATGCCTTTGTGTCGCTCGACCACGAGAACGCCTTCATCACGGGTGGGGGCGGGGGGAAAGGCGGGGAAAGGGGGGAACGTGTGTGTTTTGGGCGGTACGGTGGTGAGCGGGCGTGGGCGGGTGGCGCACGGCCACGAGCACGCCTTCATCACGGGTGGGCCGGTGGGGGGTTTGTGGGGGGCAACTGTGGGCAGGGCACTGCAGCTGTCCGCCCAGGCAGCCATGACGCTTCGTGCGGCGCACTGGGCACTGACCTCCTCCTGCACCCGCACCCCGCCCCACCCCGCCCCGCGCCCCGTCCACCCCCCACCCCCACCCCCCAGGCCCCACGCACCGCATCTCGGCCCGCACCTACCTGCGCCTGCGCTTCCTGGACGCGCCCTCGCTCCGCGCCTGCATGCGGGGCATCCTCAGCGACGAGGAGGTGGGCCGGGGCGGGGATGGGAGGGTGGGTGGTTGATCTTTGACGCATGGGCTGGGGGCTGGGGGTAGGTTGGAGGCTGGAGGCTTGCGGACGGGGGGCCGGGCGGGGGCAGTGGGGGGGGGGGGCGGCCGGGGGCCTTGCGTGCCTCTTGTGAGGTCAGCATTCGCTCGGCCACACTGCGCCCCCGCCCTGCCGTCTTGGAGCTCGTGAGTGGGCGCGCACCCCGCCCCGCCCCACCCCACCGCCTGTTCCTTTCGGGCAAGGCGACGCGATCCCCCGCAGCCCTGCACGCCCGCCAAACCCCAGCCTGCAACGTGCAACCCCACTCGACTCCATGTCCCCCACACGCCCCCAAAACCCAAAACCCGAACCCCTACCCCCCCCACACAGGTGGCGGCGCTGCTGGCCCGCCGTGATGCCGTACTCGCGTTCTTTGACTCGCTCGTGGCGGAGAAGGGGTACGACAAGGTCGTACTGGAGGCGTGAGGTGTACGACAGGGGCTGGGTACGAGGCGGAGGCGCGGGGTGGTGCAGGTGGGGCCGTGGGGAGATTCAAGGAGGAGAGGGGCCGAGGGGTACCGGCGCTGGGGCCGGCACCCGCGCCGCAGGAGCTCTTCTGACCAGCTCGGTGCATGCTATGCGTTTGTGGGGTCGGGCAGTGGCTGGGCACCAACAACGCTTCTAGCAATGTAGCAACAACAACGTGTGTTACGATACGAAATAACGACAGCGGCGGCTCTCGCGCCGAGGGCTCGCGAAAACCCGTCAAGAGCATTCTTTGCGCGCGGGCCAGGTGCAGGGGCGAGCCAAATTGCCTTCCCTCTTTGCGCCTGGTGTGGCCCGGGGCTGTGGCTGCCGTTGGGGGGCTGCTGAGGGGCTCTTGCCAGTGTTGGTGTCACGAAATGTTGAGTAAGCTGTGGAGCGTTAGGCTACCTGCGGCGTTTCGGGTCCGGTCGCTCCTCTCGTGATGAGTGGTGCTCTGCGGCCGCTTTCGTAGCGTAGCGGGGGTGGCCCCATGCGGCCGGTTGCATTCTGCGGACGCTCGCGTCCATGTTGCGTAATTGAGATTGCATGGTGGGATACGGGTACCTCGCAGTGTCCAGGATCCAGAATCCAAATCAGAGTTTGGGGTTGAGGCGGCGGGCCGCGCCGGAGTGGCGGGGTGTACCCGCGGCACGCACCGTCGTGGTCATGTTTGCGGGGCTGTATGTGACGAGCTTGGCTGCTTTGACTGTGTTCTGGGGGCCGAAACGTGGCACTTGATGGCCTGACTTCTCAGGAAGTCAGCAGGCTTCCTCGTTTAGCGTGTGGTCAAGCGGAACAGGTTTCTGATTTGAAGTCGTATGGTGTGGGGCCTGGCTTCGTAGGGCCAAGAACAACGTTAGGTACTTGCAATAACAGTCGCATATCGCTGAAGCACAGCGTATCGGTTGGGTCCGCCATGTTGGCTGGATTCGGCGGGGTTGAGAAGCCGGGCTCTGGAGCCCTACGGTGCTGGTGTCTGGGCCAGGCTGGATTCTGTCGGGTCGCGCCGAGGGATGGCACCTGCCAGCGTGACCGAGTCACTCTAGGTCCAAGGTTGGGAAGGGCAGTGGTAGGAGCGCAAGGGGCAACTGCAGGGGTAGGAGCGAGCACACGGGCGGGCAGGTGCACGGCCCGTCGGTCGGGCAGGGGCGCGGTGAGACGGGGGTGACTTGCCCCGTCGTGTCTTGTTGGGCTTGTGCACTCGCAGACAGACAGATGTTACAGGTGTTGACCCAGCCCGCACGCTCCGTTAGGGCCGGAGTCGGCCCCTGGAGCTGGCCGGTCGGCTGGCCTGTCAAGCTCCAACCAGGGACTCGATCGGTCCAGCTCCAGCAGCGAAGCGCAGCGGAAAGGAGAGGAAGCGCAGGGGTACTGACGCTCTGTTGAGTGTAGAAGCAGGGGCCAGCAACTGGTGCGTGTCGCACGTGTTGTGCCACGCCTGGAGTTCCGCGTGATGAGCGGAGGCCGTGTGTACAAGACGTCCTCCTGGGAGTGCGGGAGGCGGGAAGAGCCGCGGCTTAGACATTGGAGGGTGGCCGTCAGTAGCAATCGTTTAGGGGGAACGCAAGTCGAGGAACGCAAAGAGCAACAAGGTGAAGGCTGGGGGGTGTCAAGGTCAAAGGGCGCAAAGGTAGGGCCGGACGCTTCCCACTACGTAAAGGTAGCTCAACCGCGTGGGAATTCTACAGTTTGCGGTCAGAAAGCATGGGGTGAGGGCGTCTGCATCCCGGGTTGCCGCAAGGCGGCAAGGGGCTCGGGCAGAGGCAGGGGGCTACGAGCACGAGCGCGTTCGGGCATGTTGGGCACGCTGACATGCCGCGGGGGAGGAGGTCCCAGACTGCACCGGCTGCGCGACCAGGGGTTGTGACCTAGCAAGGATCATCGGGGCCAAAAGCGTTGCAGCTGCCGCTTTGCCGCGTCACGCCGACTCGCCATGTCCCAAGAAACGACGTCCGGAGGACCGCGCTCAAGGGCACCGCATAGCCTGTAAGAACCCAATTTGGAAAGGCAAGTCAGGCGCCCCGTCTGCGTTTCGGGGTCTGCAAGCGGCGAGCTTGCAGCCCTGCTTGGGCCTTGGCCGCTTGTGTGCGGCCTAGAAAGCTCTGACTGCAGCTAGCGGGCCCAGCGGGCTTGCACGGCGCAACCCTTGCCGTCGCCTAAGCGGGGCCAGGCGCCGATCGGGGTCGAAGCGGTTGGGCTTGCAGCAGGCGCGCCCCCCCAAAACGCGTGCCTTCCGGGCGAGTGGAAGTCGCGGGACACACGTCATGGCCCGGCAAGCGCTGGAGACGAGCGGCCGGCAGACCTGCGTGGGATCCGAGTCGGAAAGACCGGAATGGTACGGGGCCAATGGCGCGAAAGGGCGCTCAAACCACCCTTCTGCGCCACCGCAGCTCTAAAGCGCGCAAGTGCACCTTGCTGCCACTACCCACACAACGCCAGCCACGTAGCCGCTCCCTGAGCCCCCCGCTCTCTGTCCAAAGTCAGCGAAAATGGACATCACCGAGATTGCCCACCAGGCCTCGCGTGAGCGCACGTCGCCTCGCAACATCAGCGGCAGTGCCACCACTGGCCTGCTGGGCAGCTCCCCGTCGCTCCCGCTGAGCCCGGGGCCGCTATCGCGCAGCATGGGGACTTCCTTTGGCACCAGCAGCTTCGGCTCGTGGAGCGCTTCGTCCACCAGCTGGAGCGCCAACGACCCCCCGGAGCTGCTGTCGCGCCAGAGCGTGCCCGGAGGCTCGCTGCCGCATGAGTCCGCTGCTGCCAACTTGCAGCGCCGCGCCAGTCTCGAGGTCGGCCTGCGCACATTCCAGACCTCCTTCAAGCGCATCACTGGCTTCAATAACTGAACCCACACGTATCAGTGGGTTCAACAACTGATGAACCCACACGACAGGCAGGCGAGAAGGGGGGAGACCAGAACACTGAGCCGAATGCAGTCGATTTGTGACGCTGTTGGCTTCTATAGAGCTTTCGGGTTTTGGTGAAGATGCCCATGCATACGGGACCTGCTGAGGCCCCATATTGAGCGGCCAGCGAGTTGCCCCGCCAGACGGCACTCGGCCGCGGAGCAAGTCGGATGCCCACAACCAGAGATAGGCATGCCTGCTGGTCACATTGCGTCCAATGCGAATCCGGCGAGCATCCGGCAGCCGCGCTTGTAACCCTAATCCGTTTTGTATAGTGCCGGGGGATGAACATGTTTGACATGTGGCATGTTGCGAGATGTAAAGTTTGGTTGAGAGTGTTGAGCAATTTCGTGACGTGAGTAAGCGGTGCTGGTGGCCGCCCATTAATTGCGATGCTGTCAAGTGTTCGGCTGTTGCTACTGCTGCGCGCAAGCATGCACAGAGGACATGTACCATAAGCACGGTTGTGCAGATATGTTTGTGGGTGATGAGCCCCCCTGTAACACGAGATGTTTACGGCTGTTCCGTGCCCATATGCGCCCTTCTTGTATCGGCTAGGTGGCTCCAGCTGCTGAGTTCACGAATACCAGCGCCCGCCCGGTGCCCAGCAGCCAGGGGTCTGTTGGTGGGGCCTACATTGCGTACCGGTAGTCAGGACGCAGGCCGGGGATGCAGCTGAGCTCTGCGCACGGCAGCCATGGGGTGTGGAGGGGTTATTATAGACAACGGGGCGAAGTGCCGCGGAGTCGTGGCATCGGCATGGTGTAGAGGGGTAGTGGCAGATGCAGCTGCAGCTTGTTGAAGGAGCCGGGGACGCAGGGGAGGAGAGCAGAGGCAGGGAACTAGCCAGGCGACATCACCGACCGTCCGGGCAGGGTCCAGGACTTCCAAACCTTTGACGTGGCCAGATGCGCTCAGCGAAGCCACTACATGCTTGATCACCTGAACCAACCGAGGCACGTGTGCTAGCGCTTGGCTACCCCCGCATACTCCCGTGAAGCGCCCAACCACTGCTCTATCGCCCAAAGCTTCCGCCGCCCGTTCTTGCCACGCTATCTCTGGCATGCCAACCATGCGTCCACAACCGTGGCCCGTCCGTTGTAGTCTCTGTGTGTCTCTGTGCGCACTCGTCTGATCCTGCAGTTCGACACCTCGCATTCCCCCCCCAACCCCCCGCCAGGCTCACCCGTCGCACGCGATTGGCCCCGGGCGGCCACCTATCCTCCGCTCCCCAGCCCCAGGCTCACCCAGGAGCGTGCCCTCATGCACTGGCACCGCACTAGGCTTAACACTAGGAGCGCATAACCAACCATGCAATCCCTCGCGGTAGCGCTGCCTCGTGCTAAGCCCAGCGCGAACCAGCACACCGGCTGTGCGCACGCTGCCGCCAGCTCCTCCTCCTCCTCCTCCTCACCACCACCACCACCACCACCACTGCGCCTGACCTGATCAGTCAAAGGCGCTCGCTCACCCCTGCTTGCCCACAACCCAGCGACCCTCGCTTGCTTGGGTTCCGCCTACCCCTGCTTGCCCAGCTGCAGCTTCTTGACGGCCTTGAAGCTCTGGTACAGCAGCGCGTCCAGGATGCCGGCCACGGTGAAGACTCCACCGATGATGGCGCACGAGGTGGTCAGGAACGAGTACCTGCGCGGGTACAGGCAGGGCAGGGCAGGGGTCAGCGCAAGGGGAGGGGTCGGCGGAAGGGAATGAGGGGCCGGCGAGTGCGGCGGAGGGTTTGGCGCGGGGCGGGCAGGTTAACTGAAACCGGGACCAGGCGCTGGAGGGTGGGGCGGGGCAGCGCGCTTCACAGCACGAAACGCGCGCTGGAGGATTGCGGGACGGGGCCTGGGCGCTAGGGCCCCTGTGCTACGCCGCAGGCCCTGCCCCCGCGTGCACCGTACGCCGTACGCTGTACCCTGTCAGCTTGCGGCAGGGGGCTCACCAGGGCTTGCCGGTCTCCAGGACCAGGATCTGGATGGGGCTGAGGTCGTACATGAAGCGGGCCGAGGGCAGCGAGTCGGACTGGTAGCTGTGGGAGTGGGCCGTGTACTCGTAGGCGTCGTACGAGCCCGAGTGGCGTGAGTGCTTGGGCTCGATGGTGGTCAGCACGATCTGTTAGGTGGGCAGGTGGATGGGTGTGGGTGTGGGAGGGCGTGGCGGCAGGTTGGAGCGGGCGTGGGCAGCCAGGGTAGGGGCTGAGCGCAGGAGCGGTGGACCGCAGCGCGTTGTGGCACAACGGGTGCTGCGAACTGCAGGCTCGCTGCACCTGCAATCCTTCCTGCCCGGACTACAGGACACAAAATACCCCTCCCCACGACACGCCTGCCGGCGCTCCAACCCTTTCCCTATCCCCGCCACTTCCCACACACCCAAGCCCTCCTCTCCCTGTCCCCGCTCCCCGTCCCCGCCGTTCTCCCCCCTCAAGTCCCACCTGCAGGCGGTGCTCGTGCGCAGCGCGCACCGCCACTTACCACCCACCCATCCTGTTCCGCCTGTCCCTGCTGTTCCCTTTGGCCCCCCAAACAGCCCACCTGCAGGTAGTGCTCGTGCGTGGACTGCGTGTGCTCCGACAGGAAGAATTGGTCGTGCAGCTTGTCGGCCCAGTCCGAGGTCAGGCCTGGAGGCGGGGGTGCGGAGGAGGAGTGTTGACGGGGGTGTGGGGTGTGCGCGTGGAGGCGGTTAGCTGTTTTGAGTGAGGGTTGGAGCCGCGGGGGCTGGCGAGCCCGGTGCGGACCGAGACCCAGAGCGGTTGGGCGCAGGTGGGTGCGGAAGTGGCAGGCCCAGCGCGGGGCTGTGGACAGAGCTAGAGGCCCCTAGGACGTAAGAACCTCCTTTTCCCAGCGTCGCCAGCTGGAGAACCCGGCTCGTCGACGCCATTAACCAGCGTCAACCACAGGCCCGGCCCGGTTCCGCCCCAGCCCCGGTTCCGCGCCAGCACCAGGTCCAGGCCCAGCCGGGCCCCGCGCTCACCCGCGGGGTGCAGGCGCTTGAGCTGCTGGTACTTGCGCGGCGAGGGGCGCGTGCCCACGTGGAACGAGTGGATCATGTGCGTCATGTTCATCCAGGCGTGGTCGAACGAGTGGCCCTCGGAGCGCGCCACGAAGTGCACTGTGCCGGGCACCTTCTTGACCATGACGAAGCCGGCCAGGTTGCAGCCGGGGTTCTGGCAGCGGGCAGCGGGCGGGGTGACGGGGGGAGGCAGGCGGCGTTGTGAGGGCGTGGGCGGTGTGGAGGCGCACTCGTGTCGGTCCATACCCGTCAGAAATGCTGTCGCCCCTCAGCGGGGCTTGCCCGGGGTTCTCTCGCGGGTGTCCATGCCCTCTCAGCTCCGCTGCCAATCTGTCTTCCGTGTAATACGCCCCACGTCCCGGCCGCAGCCCCTCAACCGGCTGCCTCCCTCCGCCCCGCGCGCCCCACCCCGCCCCACCTTGGGCGCCTGCGACAGCGCCACGTGCTTGCGGTGCGGCTGGCCCGCCGAGGGCACCAGGGAGTCGGCAAAGGCCACCAGCGCCTCCTTGGTGCGGTCGCCTGGGGGCAGGGGATGGTGGGGAGCGGTGAGGGGGTGTTCGTAAGGTGGACGGGGCGGCGCGAGGGCTCCCTGAGCGGCTACAGGGCCCGGCTTGAACGGCCGGCGGCTCTGCGGCAAACTCTTAGCAGCCCTTTCCGTGCCGGCGCCTGCCAACGCTCCCGTGCCCAGTGCCCCCACCCATGTAGGCCTCGTGCTCGTGCATGCCCCCGATGTAGATGTCGTCGTGGCCCTTGCGGAACACGCGGATGGAGGGGAAGCCCTGGATGAAGTGCTGCCGGCACAGGTCCACCTCGGCGGTGCAGTCCACCTGCGGGGTGGGGCGGAGGCGGGTGGCGGCGGAGGGCAGAGGGGTTGGGGTGGAGGGTGGAGGGGGTGGGGCGGAGGGGTGGGGGAGGTGGGTGGAGACGGCGGCGTGGGCGACGAGATGGGAGCGCGTGAGCTGACGGTGTTGGGGCCCGGAGCTGCACCCAGGCGCCCACGCTGGCGCAAGGGCAGGGGGGCACGCATCGTTCGTCGCCCGTTGTCTCGCAGCACCACGCCGGGGCCCCGTCAAGCGCGCAAGACTCCTCGAGACTGGCGAGGCTCTGCAGCCTGGCAGCAGCGTTGTTCGTTGGCAGCGTGGGCTCAGTTATTGAAGCCAGTGATGCGCTTGAAGGAGGTCTGGAACGTGCGCAGACCGACCTCGAGACTGGCTGCGGCGCTGCAAGTTGGCAGCAGCGGACTCGTGCGGCAGCGAGCCTCCGGGCACGCTCTGGCGCGACAGCAGCTCCGGGGGGTCGTTGGCGCTCCAGCTGGTGGACGAAGCGCTCCACGAGCCGAAGCTGCTGGTGCCAAAGGAAGTCCCCATGCTGCGCCATAGCGGCCCCGGGCTCAGCGGGAGCGACGGGGAGCTGCCCAGCAGGCCAGTGGTGGCACTGCCGCTGATGTTGCGAGGCGACGTGGCGCTCACGCGAGGCCTGGTGGGCAATCTCGGTGATGTCCATTTTCGCTGACTTTGGACAGAGAGCGGGGGGCTCAGGGAGCGGCTACGTGGGTGGCGTTGTGTGGGTAGTGGCAGCAAGGTGCACTTGCGCGCTGTAAGAGCTGCGGAGGCGCAGAAGGGTCGTTTAAGCGCCCTTTTGCGCCATTGGCCCCGTACCATTCCGGTCTTTCCGACTCGGATCCCACGCAGAACTGCCGGCCGCTCGTCTCCAGCACTTGCCGGGTCATGAGCCGTGCACCGCGACTTCCACTCGCCCGGAAGGCACGCGTTTTGGGGGGGCGCGCCTGCTGCAAGCCCAACCGCTTCGACCCCGATCGGCGCCCAGCCCAGCTTAGGCGACTGCAAGGGTTGCGCCCGCTTCTGTCCCCATGCCACGCCCCTGGTCCCCATACCGCGCCCCTGGTCCCCATGCCGCGCGCTTCTTGCCTGGCCTCAGCTGCACATGCGAATGCCCTCACTCATCCCGCCCCCCCCCCCGTCGCATCCAACCCGCCCTGCCCAGGCACCCCCGGCACCGCAGCGCGGCGACCGCACGCGCTCGCCGCCCCACCTTGGCGAAGCGGATGCGTCCGTCCCACTCGGGGTACTTGTCGTGCACCTCCTTGGTGGAGGCCTCCCACGTGGGCTCCAGCCGCTGGCACCAGTGGCACCAACTGGTGGGGGCGGGGCGGCGGGGGGCGGCGGTAGTTTTCAGATGGCGTGCGCATTGGTGCCGTCGGCGCAGCTCCCAGCCCCGGGGCCGAACACGGCTTCGGACTCAGAGCGCGCTGCAGCTGCCGGCCAGCGCATGGAGCGCCCCGGCACTTAATGCCGTACGCCTCATCCATCGGGCAGCACACGATGCCGTACGCCCCTGTGCACAGCACCAACTCACGGTGCGAAGAAGTTGACAATCACGATGGGGTAGCGGGCCAGGGTGGCCTCGAAGTTCTCATGGCTCAGCGGCTGTGGCGCGGGGGCCGGGGGGCGGGAGGGAATGTCAATGGGCCTTCACCGCCACGCATGCGGTGCCTTGTGTGCCCATGGACTCGCTCCTTGCGTGACAAGGCCGATCAGGGGTGGTTGCTCATGGGGCTCGCAAGTAACCTCCCAGCGAGGGGCGCCCAGCGCTGAACCGCCTCCACATATGGCCCTGAGACGTCCGGCGTACCTTCTCGTCCCCGGCCACAAACCCGCAGCCACACCTGCCCGGTGCCCGACACCCCCCCCCCCGGGCTTCAAGCCTCTGCCTCGAACTCCCCAGTATGGAGCCCTCGCGTCCCTTGCGCTCACCACTGTGATGTCAATGTCCGGCTCGTCATCGAATTTCCCCTCCTCGTCGTACTTAACCGTTGGGCGGTGGGCGTGGTCCTCCACGGCCGGACCCTGATGTGGGTCGGGAGCGGTGCGGTGCGGGGTGGGGTGTGAGCGACGGCCACAGGCCCCTATGCCCCCCGGCAGGAGGGCGCAGAGTACGCTCGAGGTGTTGGGAGACATAACCCACTGGGGAGTGTACCGGTACTGCGTTCCGTACGGCCTTCAGAGCGGAAGCAGGGGAGGCGCCTCGAGGGAACTCCGACGGAACTTTTGCGGTTCGGTACTTTTGCCCTTGGCCGTTCGTTCATGGCACTCGTACGGTACTCAAGCCCCGCTCGGCCGGCACAAGGCAGTCCCCCAACACAAACCCACACCAGCCCAAACAAGTTTACCCACACGCTCCCCCCACCTCCACCTGACGCTCGAGGTCCAGGTTAATCGGCACTTTCCGGACCGTCTTGGTCAGGTTCATGCGTTTCTGTGGGGGAGCAGGGTTTAGGGTTGAGGCAACTAAGGCGGCTAGCAACGTGGGTCGACGTCGACTCCGCCGAACTATGCACCACAGGGTAAGCGGGCAGGGCAGCGACCGTGCAGACAGCAAGGGACAAGCGGGAGTTTGATACCGTTATATCAGGGAGGGCATCTGGGAACTCCCGGGTTGCCTCTAGCGTCCCCCGCCATCCCAATGAATATGCGAGTTTCCACACCGCGTCTAGTGCTCATCCACCAACCCCAACCGCCTCCGCAAGACGCGTCCGACGCGTGCGCATCTCCTGTAGCCCCCTCGGGCCACGCGAAAACATCAACACACGACTAGGGCGGCTTACCGTCCCCATGGCGTCGCTAACGTCCACGGTTGCAAACTCGCAGGACAGCGCCGGAAAGCTGCGGAACGTGTAAGAGGGCGTCAGGAAGAGCTGGTCAGTCCATGTAGCCCTCCGCTCCTCCAACTTCAGTGGGTAAGCTGTCGACTAGGACGGCGCACACAGCTTCTCCGGCAAGCTGCGGGCAGGCCGTGTCAAAACACACCCGAGCCCCGCAACACCCCCTCCACCCCCTCCCCCGACAGCTGGTGCTCCTCCCTGAACCATGGCCACCTGATGTTGAAGTTAATCTTCAACAGCTCATTCTGCGGGCTGCGGTCCACGACAAGCTGCGTGGTTGTAGTCGTCGACAGGAACGACAATAATTCCTGTGGCCAGCACACGTGATATCTTCAGCTTCAGAGCCCTTAGCTTGCAAGAAGCATACGGCAGCCTTGCGCTCTGCAGAGATGTGTCTCGATCGCTAATTAACCACTCCAGAGCACCAGTCGCAGAGCCGCTGGAGGCCGCTCCTGATAGAGCCTCTAGTTCATACGCGAAACATAGGCTCCGTGGCCTCCACAGGTGCAAGCTCAGGTGCAACACCGACACCCCGACCCCACCGCGGAGAAGAGAAACACCATGAGGATCGCCGCGACAATGGAAAGCCATGCTCCCGTCAGAGTCGCCTCCGTGAGGTCGCTGTAAGCAGGGACAGCAAGGGATCAGCCAGGCCGATGCTGCCACAGCGCTGCTTCCCGACGCCTGCCCTGCCTGGGGATCTTCTTAAAGAAGTCGATAGCCTTCAGCCTGGAGAAAATACGCGGCATCTTGTCCTCGCCCTCTGGGGTGGGAAGTTGCGGGTGCAATCTTCTATCGCGGCATTCACGAAGGCTGGAGCGGGGTGTTAGCTAGCGCTAAACGCCTGATGCTACTATGGACGCAGAAGTGCAGTGCTGTGTTGTGTCAAACTGCAGCACACAGAAAGGTGCGGTGAGCAGTACTGCGCGTACGGCCGGGTGCGGCATGTGGGTGCAGCCCGCACCTAGTCCGACCGGGGAAAGGAATTGGGCTGAAGGCATGCCCTTGGGCTGGTCGGACTCGAAGGCCCCCTCTCTAGCTTGCAAGCTCTCCTCCCTGGGGGAACAGGTGTGTTCCCCGTGCAGCTGGCCCCCCTCACCCGTCATCTCCCCCGCTCACCCTCCCACCCCCAGGCGCTTGACCACCGCGACGCGTGCTTGCTCATCTCGCTCGGTCCCGGCCCCGCACCTGCCTGCCCCAGCCGCTCAGCCCAGGTGAGGTGCTGCCGCATGCGCTTTTACGGGAGGGCAAAGGGGACCACTCGTGCGACAGCGCCTACCCAGCCTGCGCCAGCTGTCTCGGCTACCCGCTTTCAGACGCGGCCGGGGTAGGGTTAAAACCCGCGTTGGGGAAGGAGCGTTCACGCTTTGCCCCACCCTGACGCTCAACCCCTACGCCATACCCCGCTGACCCCGCTTGCCCCTCCCTCTCCGCCCCCTTCCCTTTCAGGCCCTTTCCCGACACGGGCGCGCACTTGATTACTCCCTCATGGTCAGGGCACAGGCGTAGCGCCAGCAGGCTAGGAGGGGAGCGGAGCGGAGGGGAGCGGAGGGAAGAGAAGCGGGGCGCTCGACCCAGCGACCCAAGGGCCCCTTGCCGCATGGCAGGCGGTGACGCGGCTAGCGGCCCGGACCTTGCCCTCCGCGCGCGCGCGTGCTGCTCTCAATCACTTGTTGCGGGAGCTCAGCCACAGCCTGCATTGCTCCAAAGACACAAACGTTGGGCTCCCCACGAGCTCGACAGCCACTCTGGCGCCAGCTCCTCCGCGCTCGCCCTCCTGCTGCTCCTCCTCGCCGACCGCGCCAGCAGCGAGCCCTCTGGCTCTGGAGAGGCTCCCAACTGGGAGCCGGCTCAGAGAGCGGCGGCGCAGCCGCGCGCGGCTCTCACTGCGGCGAGCGGCGGCTGCAGTCGAACGCAGCCTTGCGGAAAGCTCCTGGCTCGCCGGGCTGCCACTGAACACTAGGGAGCTTCGCAGCGGTGCACAACACTTAGCCCAAGGCACCAAGAATGAGCGGACTGGGTCGCGCCACGGCCGCCGCAGCGGCGCCCACCCACCGCGCCTCCTTGCCCCGCTCCCGCGCCGGGCCCCTGGGGACTCCCCCTTCGCTCCGGGGCTCGAGCGGGCTGCGCCGGACGTCACTGCCCGGCCAGCGACGTTCGACGGCGGTGCGGTGGCGGCCGCAGGACCCCGAGCCGCCGCCGGCCGACGGCGGCGCAGGCGCGGACGTGTCACGCCGGCCGCCACGGACCGAGCCGCCGCCGCCGCAGCAGCCGCAACAGCCGCCATCACAGTCGGCGGAGAGTGAGGCAGCCGAGATCGCCGCCTCCCTAAACCCGCCCAGACGGTCCCGGCGGCGGAGCCAGCAGGCGCGGGGGGCCCAGGCCAAGCAGCCGCAGCAGCCCCACGCCCAAGCCCACGCCCAGCAAGAGCCACGGCAGGCGGCAAGCAGCCCAGGCCAGACACCGGCGGCGCCCAAGCAACCAGAGCCGCCATTGGGCCCATCTGGGTCGGCCGCCGCCGTGGCCGCGCCGGATGGCGATTCGGGTGGGGATCAAGGGCTAGGCCACGGCGTGGCCGAGCCGGGCGACGGCGATGGGGCTGCAGGCGGCGGAGCCGGGCCTGATCCGGGCCCGAGCCTGGGCCCGGGCCCGGGCCTGGGCCTGACGGCCGACGAACTGATGGGGATGGCGGAGGAGTACGTGTGAGTGCGGGCGCTGGGGCACGGGCTTGGGACCGGGTCTTAGGGACCGGTCTGACGTCGAGGCTGGGATTCAGGACCGTGCTAGATCCCCGTGCCGGGAGAACGGGAGCCCCCGACCGCCCTATTGAAGTGGATTGGGGTCGGGTACGGTCAGGTACCGCAGGCTTCTCTCATCCGCCCTCTCGTCCGTCCTTCCGTCCGTCCTCCCGTCACTCACCGCCAGCCGCTGCAGCTGTCCACCACCAAATTACCTACCCACTCACTACCCATCCACCATCCCACTGCTGCTCTGCGCGCGCAGGGACGCCTGGTGGCGGGGTGTGGCCCGGGGCGCGGGCGCCGCCTCCGAGGCGCTCCGGCGCCTGGTGGCGGGGCCCCCCGAGTCCCAGGGGGAGCTGCTCATGTCCCCGGACGGTGTGCTCTACCGCAAGCCGCTGCGGGTGGGTGCGTGGGGGTGTGCGTCAAGCCACTGGGGGCAGGGTGGGGGGTGGGGTTTAAATAACACGGCCAGGATTGCACGAGGGCAGGGCGGGGCCCACCTCCTGCATCCCCCGTGCCCCGTGCCACAGCCCCAACCCACGTGCGCCCACTCCTACTTCGCTTGTCGGGTGTTGCTTTACTCGTTGCTAGCATAGGCTCAGCACACTCCCCCCACCCCCACGCCCTCTCCCACCCCCAGGGCTACGACGCCCTGGTCTCCCAGCTGGCGGCTCAGCACGCCGAGTACCACCGAGTGCAGTACCGCCCCGTCACCGGGTGAGTCAGGCCGCGTCGGATGGCCGGTTGTGACCTTGTGCGGGGGCGGGGGCGGGTGGGGGCGGGGGTCGCGGGGGTCTGTGCGGGGGAGCGGGATACGCGGGGCGTCGTTGAGGGCACGTGCCAACTGTTGCCCTCCATGCCCTGCCTCCCTTGCGCATCGCTCGCGCTCACACCTTAACAACCCGGTCCCTTGCCCCGCCTTCCCACCCGCAGCGCCGCCTCCCCCGCCTCCTCCTCCGCCTACCTGCTCGGGGAGTACCGGGTGCAGGACGTGGGGGGCCTGGCGGGGCACCCCGCCACATTCAGGTCGGGCCTTGGCGCCGGGGCTCGTGTGGCTTTTATGGCACGGGTGTGTGTTGGGCCCCTGGACAAAGCGTTGCATTGCCTTGGCCGGGGGGCTTATCGTGTCGGACTGTGCACCGGCCCTTGAACCAACACGAAGGATCAGGGGCGCAAACAAAGACTGCGGCAGAGCTGCGCGAGGCCAGCCCTTCACCCCATGGCGCGTGCTTCGCACCTGCGTCTGTCGGTGGCAGCAAAACCCCAAGCACGGGTCCCCGGACCCTCCGCCTCCGTGCTCTCCCTTGTGCTGCTTCCCACATGCCCACGTGCCCACGTGCCCACGTGCAGGGTCAGCCGCGGCTACTGCCTGCTGAGGCTCCACGTGGACCCCGTGACCAAGGCAGGTTGGGGCCCTGGCTGCTGCAGGGACCTGGTGTCTTGACTTGCCTGGGCGTCTCCTTGGCCAAGCTGACAGTGGGGCCGTAGCTGCATGACCACCCGTCTGTTGGGCTCCAGCCCGTGGCTGACTGCCCCGTGTTCCTAACCCAGGGGGATGCTCTATCGTTGGGTTGCCCTGCGTTTTCTAGAGCATCCCCCTGAGCCACGCATCCCCCTGAGCCACGCTCCCTGCCGCCCTCGCAGCGAGT
The DNA here is from genome assembly GCA_016858145.1 of Edaphochlamys debaryana. Lineage (NCBI taxonomy): Eukaryota > Viridiplantae > Chlorophyta > Chlorophyceae > Chlamydomonadales > Edaphochlamys > Edaphochlamys debaryana. Next base: position 35,086 of record JAEHOE010000238.1, on the reverse strand, counting down.
GGACCGGGGCTGGGCGCGGCGGCAGCTGACGCAGGAGGAGCGGGAGGCGCGCGTGTGGGTGGGTGCTGGGTGCGTGGCGGCGGGGGGGCGGTCAGGGTCTGGACCAAGTGGTGAAGGGCGGGGGCATGGGTGCTGGGACGTCAGGGGTCCCTAGAGGGCCGCCCATGTTCTAGTGAAGACCTGACCCGACAGCGATCGAACCCCAGTCTGCGCTCAACGCACCTGCCTTCACCGCAAATCCCCAGCCAACGGCCAACGGCCAACCGCCCCCGGCCCTTCCCCAGGACCCGGTCCACTGCTACCCGGCGCCCTTTCCCCTCGAACGACTGCACATCCGCACCGGCCACCCCGACCCAGATCGCATGGCCGCCGCCGCCGCCGCCTGGGTGGCGGCGCACGCCTCCGCCTCCTCCGCCTCCTCCGCCTCCTCCGCCGCCGTCTCGTCACCCGCGCCCGGAGGAAAGCAACCCGGAGGACCGGCGGCCGGGGCCGCGGCCCCGCCCGCCGCGGCCGACAGTACCCCGTCCGAGACTGCGCAGGGCAGCGGCAGCAGCGGGGGCGCGGGCGGCGGGGACGGAGGGGCGGGCGTGTTTGCACCGGGAACCATCACCAGCATCCGCCCGGGAGCCGCGGCCCTCACCAGCACCGCCCCCGCTTCAGACGCTGCCAGGCGGGACACCCCCGATGAGCACCGCACGGCTCCTGACATGGGCCCGGGCGGGCCCAGCCTGGGCCCCGGTCGAGTGGGCCCGGGCCGCAGCGCTGTGTCCAGCACTGTGGACGACGAGGCCGCGGCGCGGGCGCCCTTCCTCACCGCCAGCTGGCACCCGGGCGTGCCCGCCGGGGCCGGGGCCGCGGCCGGGGCCGGGGCCGGGGCTGGGCTCGGGTCGGGCGCTTGGGCGGGCACCACGCCGGCTCAGAGGGAGCTGCTGGAGCGCTTCCTGGCTCCCGAGTGCAGGTGTGTGTGCTTGGGGTGGTAGTGGGGGGATGGGTGCAGTGGGAGGAGCTGGGGCCTTTGGGAGGGAATTCTGCGGGGCGGTGCAGGGGTGCAGGCGCAGGGATGCCGGCAGGAAGGTGGGAGCCTTCAATTCAGGCTTGCTGAAGCTGGGAAGCTGGGCTGCACGTGCGGCAGCGACCGTCGCTGCGACTGTTTGCCCTCCAGCCCGCTTGCATCTGCCGGCTGGTAACCCCCTGTGGGGCGCCGCTTCCCCACAGTCCACAGCCCCACTCTCCCCTGCCTGACCCCCGCCCTGCTGCCCACCCCTCACGGCCGCAGGATGGCGGACGCCTACGGCCTGTGGCCTGCGCCCGAGGACCTGGCCCCAGTTCCCCACGGGGGCAGCGGCAGCGGCGGTGGCAGCGGTGGCAGCACTGCGGCGGCAGCGGCGGCCGGTCGCGGCGGCGCGGGCGGGGCGCCGTACGTGGGCACGTACGGCGGCAAGCGGCCGCAGGCGGTGGTGGGGGCGCAGCGGGTGCTGCAACGCATCCAGGTGGGGACTGGGGATGGACATCGTTGGTGGGGGCAACGCAGCGGAAAGGGTGTGAGCTCGCCAGGGAGCATCTGGGCAACCGGGAGGGGTGGGAAGGCGCAGGGGGGTTGAGGTGTGGCTTGCGCCAGGGAGTAAGCCGGGCGCCGGCGGGGTGCGAGGTAGTGCACTGGGGGGGGGTTGGATGTAGGTAGGTATTGCGAAGGGGATACGGGCTGCCATGCAGCCCTGGGCAGAGGAGCTGCAGTGGTGTGCTGCAAGTGAGGTCCCATCCCCCCCCGCAGGCGCACCAGCAGCACTGCACCTCCGTACAGCCGCAACTGTACGACATTGCTGTGTCCGAGGACTACAACATCGCGTTCGTACACTGGGCCAATATGGTGGTGCCAGCGCCTGAGCCGCCGCCGCCCCCGCCGCCGCCGCCGCCCACCCAGGCGGACCCCCAGGTAGGTTTGCGCTTTTCATGGGTAGCCCGTCGGGTGGAAGGGAGGGCCGCTGCAGCTCAAGTGAAGCACACGTCATCAACACATGCTCGGCACATACACCCATTGCAGGAGGTCGTCAAGGCGGCAGGCGCGGAGCTGCTCGCGGCCCTGGCGGCGCCGCCGCCACGGCCCCGCATCGGCGGCGTCGCCGGCCGGGAGCGCGCGGACCGCGCCGCCGCCGCCGCCAGCAGCGCCGCCGCAGCAGCGGCGACGGCCGCCAGCGCGGCGGCGGTGGCTGCCACCGCCGCCGCTGACGTGGCCAGCACGGCGGCGTCGGCCGCCAACGTCGCCGCCAGCACCGCCAACACCGCCGCCACCATGGCCGCCACCGCCGCCACCGCCGCCGCCTTCGCCTCCAGCGCCGGCTCGAGCTCCGCCGCCGCCGCCGCCGCGGCGGAGCTGCCGTCCGGTGACGCTGGCGGCGGCGCAGCGGCCGCCCAGCTGCCGCCGCCGGCTCCAACTGCCACTGCCGACCGACGCACGCAGCCAGCGAGTGCAGAGGCAGGCGGCGGCGGCGGCCCGGATCGCGCTCTTTCGCTGACGCAGATGGCCGCTACCACGGGCGGACGGGCGGGCAGCCCCGGCGCGCTGAGTCGGGGGCTGCAGGATCTGCGCCTGCCCATGCCCTCCATGCCCCAGATGCCCGTACAGATCCAGAACCTGGAGGCCAGCCTCTCCGCCGCCGCGCAGCGCGTCGCCGGCGCCGCCGGCACTGCCGCCGCCGCCGCCAGCGCCGCCGCCGCCGCCGCCACCGCCGTCATCATGGCCGAGTCTGGCGGCGGCGCAGCCTCCGTCGACTCGCCGGCGCCGCCGTCAGCGGCGGAGGCCGCCGGCGCGCCGCCGCCGCCGCCGCCAGCGGCGGCGCCCTACGCGCAGGACTGCATGGCGGCGCTGCTGTACGACGAGGAGGGGCGCGTGACTGATGTGTGGCTCTTCAGGGGACCCTTCCATTACGAGAAGCGCCTGCTACGGCCCTGACCCCGGCCGGAGGAGGCCTGGGCCGCCGCGCATGTGCGAGGAGGCGGAGGGCCCTGATGGGGGGTACCAATGGCTGGGGGCGCGCATGGGCAGATTGGGCACCCCCCCTCCTTTGTCCATGTCCAGGGAAGCAGGCTCCAAGTGGGCGGGCCCTGACATCCGGGACCAGGGCTCAGGGCCAAAGGGGGAGCTGAGAGGCGGGCCGTCGCGCAAGGAGCTGAGGAGGCTGGGGCCCGGAAATGCGAGGAGGACGGCCCTGATACCCACTTGCTCAGGCGTCGCGGGGCCAGGGGCGGGCATGGGCGCACCGTTACCCGGCAGGTCCGGGGACGTACCGTGTGCGGGGCACGGTAGAGAGAGATGTTACATGTGTTGACCCAGCCCGCACGCTCCGTCAGGGCCAGAGGTAGCCCTCGCTGGAAGGCGCACCTGGGCCGCTGGGTGGAGGAGCTTGGCCGGCGGCGGGCTGAGCGGGGGTGCTTGGGAGGAGGGTGTTGCGGAGGGGCCTTGCCCCACCTGCCAGGGTTCCTCGGGGCCCCGTCGCTGAATTGGGAGTTGGGGGAGGAAGAAGCCATCCTAGCCGGGGGGCCGACGAGGCAGGTTGTGGGTTGTGAGATTGCGCTTTTGCCCTGTGGGCCGTGGTTATTAGTTGGGTCGAGCTGTCACGTGGATGGTGTCATACGAGTGTTGACGCCATGCAGGGGGGGAGTGGGTAGACAATTACTAATGAACACTTCATTAGTGGGTAGAGGCATAAGAGGGGGGTGGACGTGGGGAGGGGTCCGCCCACCCAAGTGCAGGACTCGTGCGCCTGGCCCTGAATCCGGACCACCGGACCACCGGACTCGGCGGACTCACCGGAATCGCCGCAGCCCGGGCTGGGCCCTTTCCCTCCCGCAGCCCAGGCCAGGCCGGGCCCTTCCCTGCTTGTGCCTCTGCCTGCCTGTAAGGTACCGGCATCCATGCGCCCTGGGTAGCTCCATCCACTAGCTTGGTCCTCCCAACCAGTCACCAGCCGCCACCCAGCCGCAGCCACTGAGGCTCTGACTCTCCACCTGCGTTGGGTGTCGAAGGGCATCCCTACCTGCGTTGAGCTTTCGTGACTGAGAGGGCCAAGCACCCGGGGGCTGCGTGCGGTGTTGGTTGGTGGGGGCCAGGTCCCGGCGAGTGCCGGCTCCCGGGGACTGGTGGGGGCCAGAGATGATCGGTGGGTGCCAGGTGGGGGCCAGGCTGTAGGGCCCTGGCCGGCACTCACGAGCTGCGCTGTCGGGATCGCTCGGGAGGGGCGAGCTGTGGCACGGGCGTACAGCGGCCAGCGAGTTGCTGCCTAAGCCTCAATACTCTGCCCCGACGACTGCGCGAGTTTGTAAACTGGTGTGGAACGACACGTTCCTGCACGTTCAACGTCGTCGGCACCTGTAGGCGCGGCAAATGTCTACGACTTGACAAAGTGCGGCTCAGCCGCTAACGACAGCAGCGCACTGGGCGCGCACACAGCGCTCCATACACATTGCTTTCTTTCGGGTCGCGGCCGTTTGGCCGCACCAGCTGCCGCACTCCGTCGCTTTGCCGGAACGAACTCGACGGCACGCCCAACCGCGGCCCCGTGTGTGTGCGGCACGCAAACCCTGGCCCCCGCCGTCGGCGGGCGAGAGCCCAGCTCTCCATCCTGAACGCGCGTGAGCTGGTCTTGCGATATGCTTTGCCAACAAACGAATGTCGTTGTTCGCTGGGGAAGTAGTGACTGGGGGCGGGGGCTCGGGGTGGGGACGGGGGGAGGGGGGCGTGGAGGCCCCAAACACACCACCTAGCTAGGGCCCCTAGCCCACGGCTTGCTTGTTAGGCCCTGCGCGCATGAAGGCCCGTCCACACCTCAGACTTGTGAAACCTGCGTAGAGCTCCCAATCGTCCCAATGACATTCCGTCCGTCGTGTGGGCTTGGAGCCTACGAGCCTTGAGCTAGTATCTTCTTTCCTTGATTGCTTGCTCACCCGCCAAGCCAGGAGGGGCCCTCCTGCATGCGCCAAGCAGGGGCCTACCGCGCAAGCACCGTGCTTAGACGCCAAGAGTGCAAGACATAACAGCCGTCGTTACACTGCATCAGGGCAATGATCAGGGCAGCATGTGGTCCGCAGAGGCTGGTTGATAGGGCAAGTCCGTGAGAACCAAGCAAGCGCAGAGGCCTGACGACACCTGCTGACGCCACGACCCGTCTGGAGGACACGCACACCGGTGCTTGAGGACCCTGGGAAGGTAAGACCCTCGTGTGTTCAACATACGGGGCATGCGTTCCTTGGCCTCGCAGGGGTGTGCTTGGGCCTGGGCAGACGTAGGGGCCCCGGGCGTCCCCGGGTTCCAGGGCTGCCTTTCTGCTGGCCCCCGCACGCTTGCCCTTGGTCTGACAGCTGTCACCCACGTCACCCTCCTCACAGCCACGGCAGGGCGAGCGAGCTTCGTTCGGCCTGTACGAGCCAATCCGGTAGCTGCCGCCGGGTCGCGTCCCGCATGTCCTGCCTGGAGTTCAAGAGCCGGCGCGGCGAGCGCGCAAGTCGGCAGTATCGCTGCACAAATGGATAAAGCACAACCTCGTATGTAAGCTGGGCCTGCACGCGAGGCTAAGCGTTGACAATCGCTGGATTCCGGCAGAGTATAGCCGAGACGATGCCATCATGTCGATACGTTCCAGGCTGCGTTTGCGGCCCACTGAGACAACACAGTGTACAAAGACATAGATATACATACCGCCAAGGCCATGTTTCTGTCGTGATGCGCGCTCTGAGGCTTGCGACAGCGAACCTTAGCTAGGCGCTCCAGCGCGATACCTCGCGCAGTGACTCTCACCTTGTTTCAAAGTTGGACTTACCGCAAGGAGTACAGGCGCAGACAGGCGAGCAATTTATTAGCGCAACGGTGTGTCGCGCCCGGTCGCCCGCAAGCCGCTACGGCGCATAGGAGTCCAAATACCAGGAGGCAGATGTCAGACGCGGATGCTGCTGCCGGTGTGAGGACCTCGCGGCCTGCTGCCGGAGACGTCAAGCCGAGAATCAAGGGCGCGAGGCGACGGATTTGGACCTCGGCCGAGACCGCCACGCTTGCGCTTCTTCACGCGCGCTGGGGGAATAGCTGGTCAGTAGGCGTGGTGCAGTGTCTTGCACGTCGGCTCTAGTCAAATGAAGAATGTCGCTCGTCATTTGGGCGTCCAGACGCCGCACGACAACCTGGACCTTGTATAAAGGAATAGAGTAGATGCAAAAGCCACACCTGCCGCTGGCCGCGCGCTCGAGGCGGGGCGCAGGCAACGCCTACGCCAACCGCTGCAAACACTTTTTGGCGTAATCTTTGCAGGGTGTTCATCGCCAAGCACCTGCGTGGGCGCACAGACAACGATGTGAAGGTATGCAACTGCTGCGTAGGGGGCTTTTACTAAGTGTTGTCTCGGTCGCAAGCGCGCGCATCTCTGCGCGGCGAGGAAGCCATGCCTGCGCCGTCAATAGATTGTTGCAGTTTGGGACTGCCTGCCGCTGGAGTGGAAGTCCCGAACAAGAATGATGTACAGCTTCCGAAGGCGCCGCGTCAGCCGCCGCTTCCGCGCTCTTGCACACATACAATGCGTAATTACTTACGGGTACATAAGGAGTGCCGAGTACCCGGCACATGCAGGAAGAGCGCTCCTTTGACGGCGACCGCGTCCCCACGTGCAGAACATGTTCCACTCGACACTCCGTGGTCGGTCCGCCGCAGCGCTCGCCAGCGCCCACATCCTGCTCCAAACCTACGTCCAGGTGAGCCCGGACTCGCATCTGCCTACTGGGCCTGCCCTCTTAGACGTGCCAACCCCCGTCCGGCCCGGTGTGCGTGCTCCCGCTGAGCCCCCGCCGAGCGAGCCCCCGCCGAGCCCCAGCCGAGCCCCAGCCGAGTCCGCTTCATTCAACTCCTGCCCCGCAGGCAGTCGGCCCCAACTGCGGCGACGAGCACCTGCGGCTGGGCGCCTACGAGGCAGCCCGCGCGGCGGCGGAGGAGGCGGGAGTGCCGCTGGGCCCCGCGGAGCTGCCGCGGCGGCGCAGCGCGCAGGCCGCGGCGGCGGCCGGCCGCCGCAGCGCGGCGGGGCGCGGCGCAGTGTCGGGCGAGGGCTCGGCGGACGATGCCGACGGCGGCCTCAAGCGGAGCGGCGGCGGCGGCGGCGGCGGCGGCGCAGGCGGCGGTGGCGGCGGCGGCCAGGGCATGCTGCTCCGGCGCCGCAGCTCCTCAGAGCGGACCGCCGCCACCGCCGCCGCTGCCGCGGCGGAGCGCTCCGGCCCGCTGCCGCCACGCCAGCTCAGCGGCCGTCCGGCGGTGGTGGTGTCGGAGTCCGCTGAAAGCGAGGGGGGCGCGTCCTGGGACGTGGGCTCGGGTCTGGCGCCGCCGGCGACGCCTCCGCCGGCCGCCGCCCGCGGCCCCCTCGACGCTTGGTCCTACCGGGGTCGGTGCGACAGCCCGCCTTCCTTCCTCGCGGCAGCCCCGCCGCCGCCGCTGCCGCTGCAGCCGCCGCCGCCGCTGCAGCCGCCGCTGCACTTCGCGCCCCTCAGGGCTTCGGCTGCCATGGATTCAGGCTCGCCGGCGTCACCGTTTGCCGGCGTTCGTCGCCTTTCCATGCTAGAACCACCGCAGCCGCTGCCGCCGCCGCCCAAGGCGCAGCCGTACGCCCGGGCCCAGGCCTACAGCTGGGACGGCAGCGGCGCCACTGGCAGCGGCGGCCGCAGCGCCGCCGCCGCTGCCGCCGCCGCCGCCGCCGACACAGCGGTCACACGGGACATCCTCGGCGAGCTCAAGTGGGCGGTGCGGGGTGAGGGCGATGGCAGGCCCGCGTTTGCCGCCGCCGCGAGCTGCACCCACGTGCTGCCGTACGGCTACCCGCCGCCGCCGCCGGCCTGGCACGCCGCCGCCGCCGGGGCCATTAGGACCGCCGCCTCCACGCCGGCGGAGCCCATGGCCCTGACGGCCGCACCCAAGCCCGGTCGTCCTCGAGTCGCCGCTGCCGCCGCCGCCGCTGCCAACGCAAGCCCCGGCCTTGGCGGCAGCGGCGGCGGCGGCGTCCTGCAGGAACGCTGGACGGCGCCCGTGCCGCTGACGGCGGTGCCGCTGGACGTCCGCCACATGGGCGTCGACGGGGCCGCCGACGGTGCTGCCGCCAGCGGCCCCGCCGGCGTCTTCGGCGGTGGCAGTGCCGACTGGGGCTGGGCCGTGCTGCAAGGCTGGGCCCCGCCAGACGGCGGCAGCCCCGGCCCGGCCTCCGGCCCCGCTTCCGCCCCGGCCCCGGGCTCCGACCTCCTCCGCCCCGCCTCTGCCCATGCGTCCCTCGCGCCCTGGGGCCTGAAGTCGGCCCCCGCCGCAAGCAGCGACGCTAGCATCCAGTCCGGCGAGGTCGCCCCGGACTCCATGCAGCAAGCCCCTGCCGCCGCTCCTGCTGCTGGCCCTGCCCCCGCCTTCGCCTACGGCGGCTCTCCTGAGTACGCCTACGCTGAAGCCCCGCCGCCAACACAACCGGCGCAGGGCGCCGCCTGCGCCTACCCCTACGCACCGTCGCCCTCCTCAGCCGCCGCCGCCGCCGCCGCCGCCGCCGCCGCCGCCGCCGCCGCCGCCGCCGCCGCCGCCGCCGCCGCCGCGGCCCCCGATCCCGCCGCCCAGCCGACCGCCGCCCAGCCCGCGGCGCCCTCCTCGTGGCCGGGGCCCCAAGCGCCTCAGCACTCCCTCGCGCTCGCCGGTCCCGACCGCCCCTACTTCGGCTCAGGCATGAGTCAGGCCAACGGCAACGGTCAACGGTACCCAACCGACCTGCCGGGCGTGCGGTACGCCGAGTTGGCGCCCGGCCCCGCCCCCGGCCCCGGCCCAAGTAGTGCTGCGTACGGCTACCCGCACGGGCACGAGTACGGGCTGCACGGGCAGTACGGGCAGCACGCGAACGGGCACGGGCAGCAGGGCATGGACGACGTGCGCCTGGCCTTCGACACCGTGGACCCGACCGGTTTTAATGCGGACTTGGCCGGCCTGGAGGCGCCGCAGGACGTGCTCATGCTGGATTGCTGGCTGGCCACGTGCGACTGGTAAGCGGCGTCAGGCATGACTAAAAATCGGCACCGTACGGCACAGTACGGCGTGGGCATGGGTCTGGTCGGTCCAGCGGTGGACTGCTGGCGAGCCACGTGCGACTGGTGATGAGGGGGCGTCGGGCCGGGCTACCGGTGGTACCGAGCACGGAGCAGCGATGGCATAGGCCTGATTCCTCAGTTGATAATGCCAGTAGAGGCCACGAATTTGTGACTTGGAAGTCAGGGGTTGAGAGAGAGCGCCACGGTTACTGCTGCTCCCGGGTATGGCCAGACCCGGCGCAGCTGGCTGGGCATGGATCACATTCTTCGTATCATGCGCTATCACGCTCTATCTGCTGCCCTTAAGGCAGCGCAGGCGCCCCTTGCTGGTCGCGGAAAGGGGGAGCGAAGGGGGGGTGGAAGGGGCCAGCATGCGGGTGACGGCGAGGGGTCAGGGGTGGTGTGGAGGACGTGGCTGGGGAGGGGACGGTGTGCTTTGCGTGCGCTCGGGAGCACATGGACGAGCAAAGGACGGCCCGTGCCGGCCGCGAGGTGTTGCAAGGTCAGTGGGGTTTGGCATTGTCATGCAAGGCTCATCTGGGATTTTGGCGCGGACTGCGGGAGCAGGGAGCACACTTCGGCTAGAGCTGGAACCCTGGTTGACAGGCGGAAATTGAGCAGGACAGAACTGCGCCCAACCGCAACTGGCAGGAGGGCAGGGTGTTGCGGCCGCTTGGAGGTGTACATTTGGGGCAGGCGGCGGTGGGTTAGTTCATACGGTTTTATGTTCATGGACTGCGGCATAACTGAGAGATATCAAATCCATACTGAGGGGTGCTAGTGTAAGAGCAACTGGCATGGTTGTGGCGGGTCTAGATGCGGGGCGGGGGCCATTTCTCCGTCCGCGTGGTGTTACGGTCGCTTAGTTGCGTGATGGCGACGGGTTTGTCAGATGTCGTACATAGATCATCGGCGGTACATCGGCATGGCATGGTGGCTGTGTACATGCGCTGTGCCCTTGGCTGGTGAGTGCAGGTTCTCGGGTTTGCTGGTTGCTTGGCGTCCTCTGTCTCTGTACAGCATAATAATAATGTGCACGACTTCATTCCCCACCTGCGGGGATAACCGCTTGGCTCTTTGTGCGCGAGAGAGGTTGGGGCGGTGCGTGGCTGATACCGTAGCCGTGCCTGCTCAGGCAGGGCTCGGGGTTTGTGTGAGCGCGCATCGCATTGATAAGCCATTGAAGGGCTCCGCACACGGGAAGCCCTCAGCAGAGCGTGGATGTAGGCGAGACATGCATACATCTTGTGTTGGCACCCACCTCAGCCGGAGCGGTGTTTAGTGCCGGCCTTCCCTGCTAATTCTCAGGGGAAAGACCCCGTGTGTGTGCGCTGCTGCATTGTGAGGCATGTCCCTCGTTGAAGGGGATCTCAAGTGTACGTAGCTGACTTGAAGCTGCACCGGCCTGTAGTGTAAGGGAAGCATGTGTGCATGGCGGGACAATACGTGGTGCCGAGTACCGCACCTAGTAAGGCAGCTGCACTTTGCGCATCGCACTACTGTGTCAGGCGTGTGCGGAAGCACGTGGCAGGTGCGTGGCATCGGGGTAGCGCATAAGCATTGCTAGGCGGGTAGGAAGCGTGGTTTGCGGATGCCAGGCGAGAATGGAGTACGGTACGCGTGGACGAGTACACCAGCATGGGTGTCGTCGGCGCAATGTACGGGGCCGTGCGTGTGAAGGAAGCATGGACGCCACATCGTGCAGGCTCAAAGGCTACTTTTGCGGGACGCTTCTTTGTCCTTGTTTGAGCTGGTCTCTCCTACGCTCGGCGTTAGTTTGCTGGGAGGGGGCCTGCCTGTGTGGCGGCAGCGGGGTCCCTCCCAACTTGCGCGGTTGGGTGTTGCGGGGAGCCAGGGCCTGTGTGTCCACCCAATGGTATATGTACATGCGGCGGCAGCGGGTTGCAAGCAAGCTGCGCCCTCTGTGTTGCAAAGAACGCAAGCAAGGCCCTTCCGTGTATGGGGCCCGGGCGGAGACTCTTCGGCAGAACTGGAACGGCGTGGTGGGTTGTGGATGTGGAAGGCGGTTGTGTCAAGAGCAGGGGCGACTGTGTGAATCTCCTGGTCAATAGTGTGACGTCTACTCTGCTGCGTCTCACGCTCTCTCCGCGTAGTTCGTCGGCGAGTTGGTGCGTGAATCCCGTTGATGATGTACGGCTTCGATATAGTCGTAGCCGTACGGCCGTAGCAGTACGTGCTGGACAGCTTCTGTCCCATGAATGGACGTGCTGTGTTCTATGCGTGTGTGTGTTAAAAGAGCTGAGCCCCTGCCGCTTATGGAACGGACGGACGGGGCGGACCGCCACCCAGGCTTGATGAGTGATCCGCGCTTTGGATGCGTGGGCTCGAGGTGTTGGCCGGGGGCCTGTGGGCTGCTGTGGCGGAGGTTGCCTTTATGCTGGTGAGGGGGACACCGGAGGTCAGCCTGATTGGTGGGGGGAACGAAGCCAGTAAAGCCTTGAGAGGGGTACCGTATACCCTCTGGATTTCAAGGTGGGTTCTATTACTTTATCCGACCGGTGCAAGGCCCGAAGTCTGTCCGTTTCCCGGACTGGCCCCGTGCCTTACCACGGCTAACGCGGGCCTTAGGAGAGTTCGAAGGCACCACACGCCGCCTCATGGTGCGTGCCGTGGCTCTGAAACAAGCCGGGGCATCACGCGCGCATTCATGCACCCGCCCTGGCGCCCGCCACACAGTGCAACATAGCAGCAAGTTAAGGTGCCTGATCCCGGGGCGCGGGACCTCTCGGGCCCCCCCGGGCCCAGCCTAGCGCTGCTCCAGAAAGGGTACAAGGGTACGTAAACACTCACTCGCCCTCCCTGGCGCCCGCCCGCGCGTTCCCTCAGCCGCACCCGCTGGCCGCCCACCTGCGGTCCAATGGCCCCTCGGGATGGAGGGGCTCATAGAAGCGAGCGCGAGCGAACGGTCTGGCCGTGTTGGGGCCCGCGCAGCCAAAGGGTCCAAGGGATCGGGGGAGCTGCCCCCCTGAGGGAACACGCTCCGTTAGGCCCCCCCCCCCGCTGTGAAGTCAACCCAGACCAAAGGTGGGGACTAACCCAAGGGCTAGGGCTTGACCCCCCCTCCAGCCTCTTCCAACCAGGAGACCAGGCAGACCAGATCCGTGCCCATGGCTGCCCATGACCCCCGCAGGCGCGCCAGCATGGTCCACAAAAGTCAATATATAGTGCGTCTCCGCGCACTCCACTCGTCCATTGCCGCCCGCCTGGCCTCACGGCAGTCCCACTTCGCCCAGCCGCGTCCGGTCCAGTTTAAGCCTGGCCCCTGTTAACGAAGCGAAGCGCCCTGTGATAGGGGCTCTTGGCACGGCGGGCTTCTGTCGGGGTACCGGACTACTACCGGTAGGTGGTCCCCGCCTGGGGCGGAGGCTGTGCGTCCGCCGTGCGGCCTGGCCCCTGCCTCGAGCAGTCGCGTCGGGCCTTCGACGTGCGCTCCTGACGCGGGACTGGCTCGCCGGATAGCGTGGGGTCAAGGCAGCGTGCAGCGGGTCTGCCCCCGCGGGTAGCGGTGGTATTGGCACCGCCGGAACACGGGGGCGACGGCGAGCAGGGAATAAAGCGCCCCGGCGAAGGCCAGACGAGGAGGGGAGACTTCTAACCGGGACTGGCCCCTATGTGCGCTCACGCTTTCGCTGGGCGCCACCCGGCTCCGCCTGTGTGCCTGCGGCACCCCACGCATCGATGTCGGCTGCGTCGCGGGGGTTCGCGGGGGAGTCGGTAGCTGTCCCCTGTCAGCAGCCGCAGTTGCCGAGAAGCGTCGAGAGCCCGCCGGTAACCCCGAATGTCCAACACTGCTGTGCAGCGCTGCCCAAGAACTGGCCACGCGTTGGTACGCCGCGCCATCGAGTGGCCCGTTGGGTTACGGCGGTATCGCCGTTTCCCGCTGTTCAACACGGTAGGCAATCGCTTCTTGCTGCTCCTGCCGATGGAGCGCAGGCGTTCGGCGTTGGTCTGGAGCGATACCCCCGCTCATGTTAGCAGCGCGGGCGAAGCTGCCCATTCTTAATGCTATGGGGTACTTCGTTGATGGGCGGTGACAGCAGGAATGGTATTGCTGTTGGGGGAGCCGGGGGAGGGGAGGGTTGCCCATGCAAACATGACGCGCGGAAACTTAGCAAGCCAAGCCTGGACCTCGCTTGCTTAGTGGAATAGGCAGGAGTACACCTAAACTAATGGGGACACAAATATAGAGCGCTGTTCGGTGTTCCGCTCTTTGTTGGCCTGCTCCCAGTCGCGGCCACTGTTTGCACTGGAAAGCTGCGCTCTGGCGCAAGTTGACGCCCCATAGCGTGGCCGGTCGGCGCAGGTGGTCGGGCGTAGTGAACGTCGGTCTGTCCTGAATGCGCCACGCGGTCTCAGTGAGACAAGTGCCGCCAGTCACAGCTCTTGACTCTAGCCTAGCTGTAGCCACAATGCGTGTTGCCAACAAACGGACGCTACTCGCGACGTGGGCAGCTTACGCGTCCGCCCTGCTGGTCCTCGGCGGGCTGCTGCTCCTACGGACCGCGAGTGGCGCGCGGAGAGAGCTCAAGTTGGAATCTTCTGCGCCTCTTGTGGTGGAGCCCTACATGACGCTGCCGCTTGAGGAGCTGACAAAGCCGCTGGACTATGCGGTGAGACTCCCGAGGATTGGAGTGACCGGAGTCAGACGGGCTCTCGCACGCCGGCTGCCAACCCGCCCACATAACCAAACACGCTTCCCTCTTCCATTTCCGCAGGTCGTGGGGCAGCAGAAGGCGAGTAACGGCGCTGGGGCCGCCACCCGACCGCGACCAAACAGCGCGCGGACGTGTGACAGACGTGCAGAGCGAACCCCGTGCTCCCCATAGCGCGTGTGTTTCGCGCGCCTCTGACGCGGTGAAGGCGGCAGCAAGAGTGCAGTGTCCGGAGCTGCCTGTGCGAACGGTTCTCTAGGGTGCACTTAGCGATATGCGGGCCCAGCGGGTTGCAACTCTGCACTGCCTGCACCCCGGAGCAACCCCGGACTGCACCCATCGCTGCGCAGTGCTTTTTGGCAACCCCAGCGGCCCCCGCTGTTGGGACCCCGTAAGCGGAAACCGCTCTCCTCACGTTTCCTGGTGCGCCCCCTGAAAACTGACCCAAAAACGCAGAGCGGAACTAGTACACTTTGGATGCACTCCACCCAGAACCCTCACATCAAGGCGCTCGCCGGCAAGGTGCGGGGGGGTACGGGCGCGGGGCCCGGCGAACGATGTAGGAGGGTCGGGCTGCCGTGCCGAGGGGAGGGCGGGTAGCAAGGCAAGCAAGGAAGGCCGCTGAGCCCAGCTGGTTCGGGGAGATGGCTCCCCTGGGGGAGGGTGGAGTGCTACGTGCCATGTGGCTGAATGAGCGAGGGGGGAGGAGAGTGACAACTAACGCGGGCGGCGGGAAAGATAGACGTGCGGGCCGGTGGTGCGCGCATATGACATGACTAACGCGTTTCCCCCGAAACCCTGCCCGTGACCTTGTCCATGACAGGAGACCTTTTACTTCAATGAGGGCTTGGCGGACGGCGCCCGATGCGACCGCCCGCTAGAGTGGTGAGCGGCGTGATCGGGGCACAGGGACAACTCGAGCAGTACCGGTAGTGCGCAGGGGCACTCGTGGCTTGCTCTCCTGCCATCACCAGTCCATCACCCTCTGCCCTCGCTCACCACGAAACTGGTACCGCGTACCCCCTCCCAAACACAGGATCTTCAACCAGACATTTGAAGTGCGTAACGCCAGCGCCGACCCACAGCTCAAGGTGGGTTGAGGAGGGGATGGGGATGACTAAAGGGGAGGGGGTGGGCAGGGAGGGGTGAGGAGGGCGCAACGGCACCCTTGGTGGACGCCCCCTGGAGGCCCCCCCGTCGAGGCCCCCCGGGGCCCTGCGCTCGAGCTGTACGGCACTGCGAAGGCGCTCACGTGCGAGCTCTTTCAAACCCCGGATGCTGCCGTACTTGCAGGTGGGCGAGTGGACCTCGACGTACTTCTCGTGCACGTGCTGCCCCGCCGTACTCCGTACGATTAACCCGGCCATGAAGGTGCGTGTGCGGCGAGCCAGGGCTTGGATGGGGGCAGGTACCCGCGGCAGTCTACTGTGTGAAGAGCTGCTGGTCTGAGCTGGGAAATCGTTAGCTGGGCTGGACCGCGAGGCTGGAACGGGTATGGTGCAGATAGCCACCAGGCCACCAGCCGGTATCCGCCCCTATTCGCGCGGATGATCAAACCCACCGCCCCCCTCTTCCGCCCCTCCACCCCTCCACCCCCTTGCCTGTAGATCGTCGTGCTCCTGCGGGACCCCCTCCAGCGCACGCTCAGCCGCCTGCGGGAGCAACGCGCGCTCGCCTTCCTGGTGAGCCCCATCCCCCGCCCCCCCGCCCCCTGCCCCCGCCCCGGCGCCTGTTTGCGACTGCTAAATCTGCCCGCGCTCCCGCCTAGAAGTTCGCGCCCCCACTCCTGCGCCGTAACTGTATTTGCCCCCGGCTCCTAAACTTCCAACTGCCCCCTAACCGCTTCAGAACGCATCGGAGCCCTTCGACTACCAAATGGTGGCCGAGCTTGACTCACTCGAGTCCTGCCTCAAGCGCGCGGCGCCCTTCCGCAAGAGCGCCGCCCAGGCGGCCGCAGGCGGCGCGGGCGCGGGCGCCGGCGGCGACCCCGCCGCAGCGGCGGGGACCGTGGGTGTCGTCGCCGCCGCGGCCGCCGCCGCCTCGGGCGGTCACTACGACGCCGATCGTAAGCCGGACGCCTACACTGCGATGAAGATGCAGTGCCTGGCCAAGTCTCGTGAGTGGGGGAGGTGTGGGGATGAGGTGTGGGGATGAGGTGTGGGGAAGAGGTGTGGGGATGAGGTGTGGGGAAGAGGGGGGAAGGGGAACTGCGGGGCGCGCGCGTCCAAGTGCCCTTGCGTCGAGGCAGGACTGGTGACCTTCGGTCAGCCCGCTGTCATTTTATGCCCTCCCCCTTTGCCGGGTGTGTCTCTGCCTCACTCAGCCGTCACCGCCGTCCCTATCTCCTCACCCTGTCCCTGTCCCCCATTTGCGCGTGCATCCCACTAGATATTATCGGCTACTCGATGTACGACGTGTGGCTGGAGAACTATCTGGCCCACTTCCCCAAGGAACAGGTGCGCACCTGGGGGTTTGCGCCCTCGGCTAGGAGGCGATGCCACCCCACAGGCGCCTGCAACCACTTGGTAACCGACCCAACCACAACCAACTAACCGACCCAACCACCGATTGCCGTACACGCAGCTGCTGGTGCTGTACTCTGAGGACATGGCGGGCAAGGCCACGGGCGCCGCCGACACTGTCAAGACCTTCGAGTCCTTCATCGGCGCGCCGCCGCACCAGTACGACAAGGAGGCCCTGTCGTACGTGTACAACACACGTGGCTGCTACGTGAGTCGCGCGCGCATCCGGTGACCCTGCCTCCCTGCCCCTCTTCCAGCGCCCCCACGCCCTCCCACGGTCCTTCCCGGCTAGCTCTCAACTCTCAACCGTGCCCCTCTATCCCCCCCTTAAACCCCTTCATTCCACAGGCGTGGCTCTGCCAAGCCCCTCGCTTCGCCGTGAAGCACGTGTTCGGCGAGGCCAACCCTCGCAACCAACAGCAGCAACTGCAGGGGCAACAGCAGCAACAGCAGCAGCAGGTGGCGGGAACGGCGCCTGAGGGGCAGCCTCAAGAGTCCTACCCCGCCCAAGACGAGGCCGCAAAGGCAGCGGCGGAGACCTGCAGCCCTGAAACCCTGGCCCGACTCAAGACCCTGCTGAAGCCGTCTGTAAGGCGCGTGATGCAGATGGCAGATCGCGGCATCATCGCTGCCGTACCTCAGGAGTGGCGGGAAACGTACGGCGAGCCGCACCGCCGCCGGCGGCGGCAGCTGCGCCGCTGGCGCTGGTGGTGAGCGGGGGTTGGCGGTTGGCGGCGGCGGGAGGGTGGACGAGCGAGGGGTCGGAGCCGTTCGGTTTCCGGCCACGGCATGATGAGTACTGACTTAAGAAGGCTACTATATTCGTGACTGGTCTCTGACCCAGGCAGCTGCAAGCAGGGTGCGTCCGTCGGCGCGGGGGCGTAGAGGGCAGGGGTCGTACAACGCTGGGGGGCAGGCAGCACGCACGCGTCTTGCGCGGAAGCCCGATACTGTACGGGGTCAGGGGAAGCGCTTGTGTGGTAGAGCAAGTCCCTGCCGGCCGCATGCGTTTCCGCAATACTGCGGCTTGTAGGTTAGCGTACTGAGACAGATAGAGGAGGGCAGGCTGGCTTTATGAGGCGGCTCTGCCTGCCTTGTCCATTTGTAGTGCTGTCGGAGCTCCGCCGCCCTGTGAATTCTATGAGGATGCTGTGGCTGCTCGGAGAGTGTCGTATTGCTGCTGTACGGATGGTGCAGGAGACGTCACTAGCCTGAAATGATGCCAGGAGGGGCGGTTGGCAGTTCGGGGCGCGGCGCTCGAGCCAAGGCTGGGGGTGGGCGGGGGTGTTTGAGGACTGATGGGTCTGCTGGTAAGCTGGTGAGCCGGCAGGGGCGCGGTGCTCAGCGCGCGCGCGGGGATGGGGTAAACTCTACGGCGAGACTTGAGCTGTGCTCCCTGCTACGGGCAAGCGGCTGTGCTTGATGAGTCAGGGGCCTGCCGGTCTCTTTCTTCGCACCTAAACGTTGCTGGGTGCTTACGCATACTGTGTCGCTGCGTTTTGGCTCTCGTACTGCGGGGCTGTTCGGGCGCTTTTCCTACCATAATTGCGGTCGATTGTGGGCTGCCGCTGCGGCTGCGGTCCATGCATTCACCTTATGCATGCACTTTATCTCTTGCGTGGGTGACAAAGCTTTGGGGAGGGGCTTGCATAAACCCGGATCTCAGGTCCAGCGGAAGCCCGGAAGCCCGAATCTAGCGCCAGGAAGCCAAGTGGAAGCTGCAGAAAGCGCCGAGGCTGCAAAGCCGAGGCCCCTGCAGCGCTGTAGATTCATGGTGGGTTCAACGGCGGCTGGCGCGGCTGGGAACCCTGTGTTGTGGGGCTGTTTGTGCCCGGGTGTGCCAAGTGGCGGGTGGCGGCTAAGTGGGGCCACACATGCGTCAGGGCCCGGGCCAGGCACGCCCCGGGAACAGGACGGGTGACGGGCTGGGGGCGTGAAGTCGCGATTGGTGTCGCGAGCTAGTGCGTTTAGGTTCTGCCGAGTGAGGGTGTACTGAAGAGCAGGTTAGAACAACGATAGCTAGTAGTAAGCGCTAGGTAGGTGCATGCCCCAGCTTGGGCCTTGATTGGGGGCTCCGATGGCTGCCCCAACGGGCACTGCTGTAAGCCCCTCTCGAACGTCTCGTCTCCCAGTTCCCCTTCCCTCTCGAACGAGCTGAAGCGCCGCGGCCCTCCAGCCTGGACACACGGTGCGTGTTGCCGGCCAACAGACTGACGCTACTGGCGACGTGGCGAGGTGGGCAGCTAGCTTACTCGTCCGCCCTACCTGTTGGTCCTCGGCGGCGGGGCTGCTGCTCTTACGGACCTTAGCGTGCGGAGAGAGCTCAAGTTGGAATCTTCTGCGCCTGTTTTGGGGTAGCTCTACACAACGCTCGCTGCCGCTTGAGGAGCTGACGTATGAAGCCGCTGGACTATGCTGTAAGACTGGCGCGGCCCACGCAGGGGATTATTGGAGTGACCGCAGTCTGACTGGCGGTCGCCAGCCCCGCCGCCAACCCGCCCACATAACCGTGTGACTGCGCTGGATGGGGCCGGCCGCCAATCAACCTTGCCTGCCATGACCGCACCGCTCCCGCGTCCCGCCCGTGGATCCCTGGGGAACCACCATACGTGTGCCCCTGGGTTCCCTCTGCGTGCCTCTTGGGTCCTGGCAATCTGGCATGCGCGGCTGATGATACGCTAGGTTCCTTCCCTCTGCGTGCCTCCTGGTGCCTGGCATGCGCCGCTGATGATGCGTGATGCCGCCCCTGGCGTCACTGCATGCATGGCCCCTGCGAGCACATAACCCTCTTTCCCTTAAGATCTCGATCCGGCCTACTATGCATGCCGTTTACACAAAAGGGTCTGGCTTGCCGACTGCCTCCCTTCACAACAAACCGCCAACCTAAGCCCGCAGGCGGGGGCCCAGCCCCCAAAGAACGACGCAGACATTGTGAGGATCAGTACGGCAGTACGATACGGTTACATGAGGGCTCATCCAGCATCAGTAGCAGACGGTCGGTCCTACACACATTGGACAATGATCCCGCTTCAGTTAACCCACATCGACCCACACAAGGATCAGTACCGCAGATGCTCGCCCTGCTGACGTAACCTAGCGGGCATCCGGACAGGAGTAAGGCAGTCACACCTGCCGGTACGGAACGAACCGGCAGCAGCACTCTATCAAAGCAGGCAGGGGAACAAATCTGCACACTATCGCCGCGACAATCTATCCCGCCCTGACAGCAAACCCCTGCCCGCATTACAGGCTGGCGGCGGCGCTTCAGTTTGGTGGTTGGTGCCCAACCGATAGATCGAACAATCCCGCCAGTGGCTCCATGACATGTGATATGGCCGCTCTCTTATTAATCCAACCCACAATAGCAGCAAGACTTTGGTACTCGCCCCCCCACCGCAATCCCGCCAGTGGCTCCATGACATGTGATATGGCCGCTCTCTTATTAATCCAACCCACAATAGCAGCAAGACTTTGGTACTCGCCCCCCCACCGACAGCATGGCAACAGTCAGTCCAGCCAATGACCTTAGCCACCTCAGGCAACTGAACGTGTTGACGCAATACACAGTACACGGCTCGCGGTCTGCGGGCGCGGCCGCACTTGTGATGATGGCACACGCTCAAATTTCCAGAAGCATAGGGCAGGCGGTGAACAAGGAGAGCGGGACGCCTATCCCAACCACCAGTCCCAGGGCTGCGACGTGACGACCAGCCAGTTCCCAAGCCCCCCCCACCCCCACTCCTCCTTGCTTTTCGCTTAACTCGTCTCCCGTGTCTCCTTTACCCCCACTCCTCGGCCGGACCTTTCCCGGCCCGAGGGGGCCTCAACCCCACATTGCGGAAGGGGGACCGCCCAGCCTCAGCCCAAACAAGGGCTCGGCGAAGATAACAGGTGGGCCGGCGCTTACGCTTAACAAGTCACAGCAGCATTCAGTCCCATACATGTCAGGTGGGCCCGCAATATTCCAATCGGGCGCACCGCAATCTTTCCCCAAGCGCTTCCCCAAGTGCCCCAGTTTTCCACTGGGCCAAGGCCCGTCACTCCAGGAGAGTCCGCCCGGGGCCCTGAGCACAACAAGCTACCCCAAGATTGGGCCCGCCCTGGGCCCCTCCAGGGCCCCTTCTGGGCCCCAGCCGCCGGCAAGCTCCCAAAACTCCCAAGCTTCTCATGCCTTGCCTCCTCAGAGGGGGTCCATTCCCTTGGCGTCCGCAAGGCCCGCCCCCACCCCCACCCCGGCTACCGGGGAGGTGTCGGGATCCGCTGACTCATCCACCGTATGGACTGGACCCTTGAACCAGGCGTAAGCGCCTGGGGGGCCAGGGTTTGGGGGGGGGAGAAAGGGAAGGGGAAAGGGGAGGGAGGGTGGGGGGACGAGATGGGAAGACGGGTGCAGGGGGTAGGGTGGGGGGGCCGGCCCGGGCCCTTGGACCAGGCGTGATCGCCTGCGCGTGGGCTCGGGGGGACGAGGGGAGGGAGGGAGGGAGGGTTGGGGGGAGAGCGGGGCATGTGCAGGCAGAGGGGGAGTGGTGGGCACGCGCCCTTGAAACACGCGTAAGCGCCTGGGGGTTGGGGATTGGGGTTGGGGGGAAAGGACGTGGCGGAGATGGTACAGCGGTACGGGCAGCGGTACGGGTAGCGGTACGGGCAGCGGTACGGGCAGCGGCACTCCGGCCAGCAGCAGAACCAGCAACACACTCCCGAGGCCTCCTTCCGCCCCCACCCCCGACGCCCCCCACCCCCAGGCCCTTGGCCCCCCAAACCGACACGGGGAAGAACTGCCAGCCACCCAAGCGCCTGAGGCCAACCCACAACCAACACGCAACTACCGTAACCGCCAACGACCAACCAACAACAACCCAACTGCCGGCCCTCACCGTAGACGGGGAAGAAGTACCAGATGAGGGAGAGGGCGAACGTGGCCAGCAGCGTAACGCCTACGGCGGGGAGAGGGGCCGGGGGGGGGGGTAAAGGGGTAAAGGAGCACGGAGCACGGAGCACGGAGCACGGAGCACGGAACACGGAGCAGGGGAGGGGAACCCCCCCGGATGTCTGGCTAGGAGGGGGCTCCCGTCCGCCCTCCATCCGGGGCCACGTGGGCGGGGGGGTGGCACGTGGTGGTCTTGGCTGGAACTCGGAAGGGTTCGTGTGCCCAGGTCGCGCTGACGTGCCCGCCCCGCCCCACCAAGCGGCAGCCGCCACCCACTGCCGTACAACCGCCAACGGACCAACCGCCAACCGCCCACCCACCCGCGTAGTTGAGGTTGGTCTTGGTCGCTGGGTACTCCGTTGGCAGCGAGAAGACCACCACTATGAATGCCACCCACAGAGTTGCGATGACACCGACCGGGTAGGCCCACACTCCCAGGTGGAAGGGGCCGCGCTGGGGGGGGGGGTGAGAGAGGGAAAGAGGGGACTTGGGAAGGGGGTGAAGGGAGGTTTGTTGGGGTTTGAGTGGGTTCAGGGAGGGTCGGGGGGGGGGGCTGTGACTGGGTAGGCCCAAACCCCCAGGTGGAAGGGGCCGCGCTGTGTGGGGTGGTGGGGGGGCGGTTGGGGGAAGGGGTGGGAAGAAAGTGGGGTTCAAGAGGGGGAGGGGGAGGAGGTGAGGCGCACACACCGAGATGTAAGGGGCCGCGCTGGGGTGTGGGGGAGGGGGGAGCAAACGGGTGGGGAGGGCGGGGGAGAAGAGGGTTGGGGGGAGGGATGAGGGCGACGAAGGGGAAGGTGTTGAGGGGAGGTTGGAAGGGGGAGGGCAGGGGGATACGGCGCGGGAGGCGGGGGGCCTTCCCCTAGACGGCGGCGCCGTACTAGCCGTACCTTGAACATCTTGGCGCCGTACGGCAGGATCCGGGCGGTGGTTGGTGCCACGTATGCGATGTTTAGGGCGATGGTGGAGAGTGAGATGATGGCGGTGAAGGCCTCCTGTCAGGGGGGGGAGGGGGTGGAAGGGGGGGGAGGGGCGGGGGGCAGGGTGTCCCCGGGGACCCATGCTTGGACGCGCCACAATAACACGGCTGCGGCATGTGAGAGGGGTTTCAACTGGATCCCTAGGATCCTGGATCCCTAGGCTTGGATCCATGGTTTAGTTTCGGCTGCTAGAAGGGATGTGCCCATCTCCTTCCCCCTAGCCTCCCTTGCCCCCACACCTCAGACCGGGCACACAGGGACTTGCCTTGACTGTCCATCCTACCCCCCTCCCATGCTTCCCCGCACCCCACCCCACCTCGCTCCCCAGCATGGGCAGGCCCAGGAGGAAGGCGAACAGCACGGTGCCCCACACCGCGATCAGGGGGGCCTTCGGGGAGGGGAGGAGGAAAACGGGAGAGGAAAGGGGAGGGGGGAAGAAGGGTTGAGGGGTTGAGGGGTAGAGAGGAGGCGCAAGGAGCCCAGATACGGTAGATGCTGGGGTCCGGAGCCCGGAGTCCGGATCCGGAATCCTGGAGTCCGGAATTCCGGAGTCCGGAGTCCGGCCCGTATATCCGGACGGCCGACCGCACCTTGAGGGTCTTGTTGAACTTGATCCAGAGCCAGGGCAGGGGCACGGCCTTATCACGGGAGTAGGCAAAGAGGATGCTGGGGTTGGGGTTGGGGGGTTGGGGGGAGGGTGGGGGTTGGGGTTGGGGGAGGGTGATGTAAGGGAAATGCCGGTTGGGAGAGGACACGAGTAGGTTTTGGAGGATTGCCGGGATGAGACGAACGAACCCCCAGGCTCCGCCCCGCAGCCCTCCCTCCCCTGCCCCTGGCCCCACGCCCCAACAACCCCCTCCCCAACAACCTCCCCTTCCTAACCCCGCCCCCGCCCCCCCCCAGCCACCCACCGTGCCACGTATGTGAGGGTGGAGTGGGCGCAGAAGTAGATTCCCCCCAGGGGTATGAGCAGCATGATGATGCCCCCCGTGCCGCTGCCGGTGCGCTGCTTGAAGGCGTTCCAGAAGATCTGGGGTGGGTGGGGGTGGGGATGGGGGGTGGGGTTGGGGGTGGGGGGTGGGGGTGGGGAAGGGTTGGAGGAGTGGGTGGGGGCAAGGGGGGAAGTGGGGGCGTATGGTGGATGGGCGGGTGGAGGCAAGAGGGGATCAGTGATGCTCCCGTGCGTTGTGTGTCGTGCAACTCAACAGAAGTGGAGCGGCAAGGTCAGGCCTCCCAGGCTGCCCCTCCTGCCTTTCCCGGCCATGGCCTCAGGTCCAAACCCTCCCCCATCTTCCTCCACCAGCCCCCTGCCTCCCCCCTGCCCCCTTGCCCCCCACACAAACGTCTGACTGGCCCCCAGGTACCCCTGACGTGCCCCCCTGCCCTCCCCCCCCTCGCCCCCCCCCACCTGAGCCACGGGGTCTCCCGCCGCCTCCGAGGGCCGACCTCCGGGGTACGAGCCAAGGACCTGGTGGGGAGGGGGTGGTGGTGGTGTGTAAGGCTCAGATCCCCCCCTCCCCCTGAACGCGAGCCCTTCCTCCACGGTCGCTTGGCCCCTTCCCCCCTCCCCCCAGCTCTCCTCCCACCCGGCTGTGTCTGCCCATGCAAGAGAGCCAACGCCCTCACACCCCATACCCCCAGCTGCCTAGGCCCACCGGTGCCCTCCCCCCTCCCCGCCCCCCTCCACTTCCCCTTCCCTTCCTTCCCCTCCCCCACAACACATCAGAGCGGAGGACTCCTTGCCTTCCTCCTTCCCCCTTCCCCCTCAATCCTCGCCCCTCCTCCCCTGTCGCTTGACCCCTTACCCCTCCCCTCCCCCCCAACATCCCCTCCCACACCTTGTTGTAGTCTGACCCTTACACCCCGCCACCCCCCAGCTGCCTCGGCCTGCACGTGCCGTGCCCCCGCCCCTCCTCCCCCCCTGCCCCCTCCTCCCCCCCTCCCTCCTCCCCCCATCCCCCGCCCCCCCCCTCTCCCACCTGGTTGTAGTCTGACACACAGAACAGGAGCGACAGCACCCAGGACCAGCCCACCTGCCGGGGGGGGGAGGGGGCGAGGCGGGGTGGGGGGTGCGTTGCGAATGTTCGTATGGGAGGTGGAGGCATGGAAGCTTAAACCGGCAGAATCTTCCATGGGGCTTGGGGTGGGATCGGGTGGGGGGAATGGCTGTGACTGTGCACATGGAGGGTTGTGCACACCGGACCAAACACGGAAGAAAATGTGTCCCCCTTTGCCTCCCCCCTCCCCCCCTCGTGCCTCCCCCCTCCCCACTTCTTGCCTCCGCCCCTCCCTACCACGATCATGAACAACACGCCCCGCACCCCTCCTTCTACCCCTCCCCCCCTCCCCCCCTCTGGCCTCCCCCCTCTACCCCCCCTCTTGCCTCCCCCCCCTCCCCCCCCTCACCACGATCATGAAGAACACCCCCAGCAGGATGCCCCAGGGGGCGGCCAGGGAGGCATTGGTGGACTCCTCGGTCATGTGGGCGGGGCCGTCTGGGGGGGGGGGGGAAGGCAAGAGGCAAGGGGGGGGGAGGCAAGGGGGGGGGGGTAGAGGAAGGGGGGCGGCCAGGGAGGCATTGGTGGACTCCTCGGTCATATGGGCGGGGCCGTCTGGGGGGGGAGGGCGATTAGAAAGTAGAAGAAGGGGAAAACGATGGATTTACAAACCCTTTCAACCTTTCCCACCCTTTCCTCCCCATGCCGCTCCCTCTCCTCTCCCCTTTCCCTCTGCTCCCTTCACCCCACTCCTACCGTATCCGGTGAAGGAGTATGCGGGCAGCAGCAGACCTAGAATGAAGATATAGCTGGGGGGGAAGGGAAGGGGAAGGAAGGGGGCTGAGTGCTAGCTGGGACCGGGTAGGAGTGGTGGTGGGAGTTAACGATGCGTACCATACAGAGGAGCGGGGCTGCCGTGGAGGGAGGGAATTCGCACGGCCCAGCGTTACAGCCCTGCTCATCCTGCCCTGTCCATCCTCTTTCCATCCTCCGCCTTCACGCCCCTTCTCCTCCCCCCCCCCAGCCTCACAAGGGGTTGCGGATGCCCGACTCCTTGGCCAGGTCGCCCTCGAACCCCCCCCTCCCCCTCCCTCTCTTGCCTCCCCCCTCCCCCTCTTGCCTCCTCCCCCCCCTCCAGCCTCACAAGGGGTTGCGGATGCCCGACTCCTTGGCCAGGTCGCCCTCGAACTTGCGGAACACCCACTCCGGTGTGGCACGCTCCGTGGAGATGCAGGGGATGGCGATGATGACCGTGAAGACACCGATCAGCTGAGAGGGGTGGGGGGGAGGAGGCAAGAGGGCGAGGAGGGAGGATGGGGGGTTTGGTGTCAAGGGGCCCAGCGGCAGTCCGGCTTCCCAAGGCAGCCATCTCCTCCGTCTTACCCCCCTCTCCCCCTCCCCTCCCCCCCCACGTGCCCCCCCTCACCGTCCACCAGGCCCCGATCTCAGTGATGAATCCCACGTGCTCGAAGGGGAGGGAGTTGATCACAGCCGTGGTGATCAGGCAGCCTTCGGATGGGGGGGGGAGGGGTAAAAAGAGGAGGGGCAGGTGAAGAGGGAGGGCATGCGCCTTGTGTGGTGCTGGCTGGCGAGGAAAGGAGCGAGGGGGGGTTGAGGGGGAGAGGAGAGGGGATGAGCCGGGAGAGGTGGGGCAGGTGGAGGAAGGTGGGGAGAGGGGTGTGTCCAACACTCCCCTGCGCCAATGCCGTGAGTCCCCTCCCCCCAGGGCCTACCGGTGTAGATGCTGGTTGAGGTGTGGTAGGAGGGAGGAGACGAAGGGGAAGGAGGGAGGGCAGGGGCACACGGGTTGGGGGCAGGGGTGAGGGAGATCAGGAGGGGGAAGAGGGGGAAGGAGGGAGGGCAGGGGCACACGGGGCATTGGAGTAGGGAAGGCGGGCCAGCCCTCTGCCACAGTCCTCCCTGCCTCGCCCGTCTCCCCCACTAGGAGACTCTCCCCTTGACTCCCAGACCAGTACACGGCCCCAGTACCCCCGTTCAGCACTCTGACGGTTCTCCGCCCCCCTCTATCCCCCCTACCCCCTCCCAGCCCCACCCGAAGAACTGCTGCGTGCTCGACACGCAGCCCCCAGCCCCCCTCCCCCCCTCCTTCCCACTTAGTCATCCCTTCCCCCTCTAAGCCCCTCACCCCCCCATCCCCAAGCCCCTCCCCCCCACCCGAAGAACTGCTGCTTGGTGGGCACCCAGCCGGGGCCCTCGGGCCAGGCCACGTAGTCATCATCCGCGGGGGGGTCAGGGGAAGGGGAGGCGTCCTGGGGGGGAAGGGGGGGGCCGGGGGGTTAGGAGCGGGAGGGAGGGGGAGGGGCGTCAGGGTGAGAGGGAACCGGGTCCCCCTCATCGGAAGGGACAGAAGGGAAGCCCAGGTGTACGGCGTACGGCGTACAGCGTACCTGCAGCAGCGACCGCCCCGAGCCACTGCCGTAGTCGATGCCGGCCTGTACGACAGGGGTACGACAGTACGGCAGAGGACACACGTCACGCGAGCATGTGGCAGGCATATGAAGCGTCGGGGCAGGACCTCGGCTTCCGGCTCCCCCCCCCCCAGTGCTTTCTACGGCCCCCCTCCCGGCTCTTTCCCAGCCTCCCCCAACTCACAAGCCCCCTCCAGGCCCTGCCGTGCTCCGCCCCCCCACCCCGCGTTTCCCCGCTTGCCATCGCTTCCCCGCCCAGGCGTTCCCAAGCGTGCAGAAACCCTCCCGACCTCCCTGGCACGCCCCGTTCCCCCCCTTCCCTTCCCCCCCTCCCCCCCTCACGTCTAGCAGCTGCGGCCCCCCCCCGCTTTCCCCTCCCCCTCCCTTGCCCTTTCTCCTTCTCCCTTCCCTTGCCCTCCCCCCCTCCCCCTCCCCCCCTCACGTCCAGCAGCTGTTGATCCGTGGGCGCAGCCGTGCCCGTGGCTAGGAGTACCTGGGGGGGGGAGGTGAGAGGGGGAGGCGGGGGGTGTTGGGGAGACGCGTGGAGGCGACGCGGGCGCACGCCGTTACACCCTCTCCTCCTTCCCTGTTAGTCATCCCTACCCCCCGTCCTTCCCTCTTAGTCAACCCCCCTCCCTCCCTCTTAGTCATCCCCCCTCCCCCTCACGATGGTGCTGATGGTGTAGGCCATGAAGTAGTGGGTGGAGGCCAGGGACGCGATCTGGCCCAGCAGGTTCAGCCAGCCGGTCACCCTGGGGGGTGGGGGGCGAGGGTGGGGGCATGGGGATCGGCGTAAGGGTAGGGAGCACGGGAAGGGAGGTTGCTGGGTCTGGGATCTGGTCCACCCTCTTCCGCCTCGCCACCCTGACTTTTAACTTCTATCTCCCTCAAAGCCCCCCGCCCCGCCTACCAGCACACGAGGGGTGCGAACCGCGGCGGCGTGAGCTGGAAGATCCAGTAGTACATGCCTGCCGTACAGATGTACAAGTGCACGCAAGGGTACGACAACAAGGTGTGAGAGCCCCGGCCGAGACCTAGGGACCCCCAGGGCCTCCGCCCCAAGCCCCAGCTCCACCCCCGTACACGCTGCCGCACCCCTCCCCGTCAAGGGCCCCTCACCTCACAATGTCACATGATCCTCCCCTCCACCCCCCGCCCCCTCAACGCCCTCCCCAAAGCCCCCCCCCCCCCGCCTCCCCCCCCCCCTCACCCCCTGAGGTGGGGTAGGCCGAGGCCAGCTCCGCCATCCCCAGCGCCACGCACAGATTGAGCAGCGAAACCAGGATCCAGCCCCACAGACAGACCACGGGGCCGCCAAAGGTCAGACCCGTACCGAAGCTGCCTGCGGGGTCGGGGGGGTGGGGAGAGGTGTGTGTTGGGGTGGGGGGCTGTGGGGTGGGGGGTGGGGGGGTGGTTGTGGGGAGCACGTCGGGGCGCTTGGCGGCTTGCGACAGATTGGTGGTGCCACCATGGGAATGCCGCTAGGCACACCGGCGACGTTGTAGGTCTAGACGGGGCAGGTGGTGGCAATCCATCTGCAGCCCTCCGAAGCATGCGGCATGTGCGCAAGCCCGCCGTAGGGCCCGAATTACAACCCATGAGACGACCAGCAGCCTACCTGTGATCGATAGCAGCACCGACATCGAGCTGATGGTGACAGCGAGGTTGGTGAACCAGCGCCAGCCGCGATGCAGGACCTTTGGGCGGGGGAAACGCGGGGGAGGGCGAGGGAGAGAGGGAGGGCAAGTGCGGGAGGGGCACGCGCGGGGCGGGTCAGCTCGGTCAAAGCGGCCGCGGAGGCATCGCCTGAAACGGGGGACAAAGTGGAAGGCACGATTGCACAGATAGCAGCGGTCAGGGCCTCGAGGAGCGCAGAACGGCCGGAATGCTATGTCTGGAGCGTTGCAGCTGAGGCCCCAGAGCGTGACACATATGTCGGCGTATCATGTAAAGGCATGCAATGCCGCATAGCAGACGAGGGCCAGCGATAGAGTCAGCGCACTATGAGTACACATGTTTGCTTGTGCTCCTTCAGAGATTTTTCGCCCATCGACTTGCTCCTGAGCCCTACAGCTCCAAGCTGCTTGATCCCTGACGGCTGCCGCCGCGTTTTATCGCGGGGTTGCCATTGAGTAACTTGGCCCGACTGAAAACCCTGGCCAGGCGCGCGAAAGGACCCCATCGCTCCGCGCGGCAGGGTCGCGACACGATGGCACAGCCCAAGGTGATACTGCCGGGCCCCGCCGCACCAGACATGCGCACCTGCTTGTAACCCATTTCTTGCAGACGAAGCTCTTCATACCGCATCGCCTCCTCCTTGTCCCTGACAATGAGCGAGGGCTCTGCCGCCAGGACATGTTGCGCTGGACCGTTCTTCATGGCGTCAAACGGCATGCGCGTCGCGGGTTTACCGCCTGTAGACAGCCCGTCGGGCGAGGCTGGCGAAGGGGATCAAGGGGTTCGGGCGTGGACTAGTGTGCGGGGATAGTGTGTAGGGACTCAAGGCAGGCGTTGTGGTCGGGCCGTGATGGGCACAGATGCGAGTCTGAACGAAGTCCAGGCTTCGCAACCCTAGCGAGCTCTGCCCATCACAGACAACCCATGAGCGGAACTAACAACGCGTCTGCGCTCGCCGCTTTGAGCAAGCGGGCGCGGACAGACCTGGCGCGTCCAGTCAGTCTTGAGCCGCCGGCAGGGCGAGCTAAGGAACAGGCAACCACGGCAAGGCAGCGATAGTAACGTGCCACACACAGTTTGGCAACTAGGGCTTACACGGGTTTCATGTGCAACTCGGTCGGCACTGTCCACGGCCCCCATGGCATGGCGCTCCAGAGCGCTCCAATGTCACGCAAGAGCTCCGCCACTCAGCACAACCCTACCTGGCGGCTGCCCCACACACTAAGGCTTAGGCAGACCAGCTTGCCAGCTGAAGACCCGGCAGCCCACCCCTCGCTCCTGCAACGGTCTCCACAGTTCGTGTAGGTGTTCGCACGCCAGACAGCCCGCTCGGTTCATGGCACCAGCCCGCTCGGTGCATGCCACCCCTCGCTAGTCTCCAGTAACGCACTCCGCAACACGCCGCACGTACCGAAGCACGCACCCACAACCTACACTATCCACCTTGCCATAAACTCTGCTCCTGCTTCACTCACGCCCGCGCAGCACTCGCATCTCACTCCACGCTCGTCCATCCATCAATCGCTGACTGGATTCCAGCTCCGTACGGGCGATCCGAGGCGGAGGTCTAGCTGGAGCACGTGACGCACAGCTTGGCGGCCCACTCTGGAGGGCGGCCGTCGTACATCGGCAGTACGCACGACGCCCCCGTGGCCGCCTCCGCCGCCGCCGCCTCTCCGGGTGCAGCCGGTGCCGCTGCCGACGACGACGCACCCTCGTCCTTGACGGCGCCGCCGCTGCCTGCCTCCGCCGCCGCCGCCTCCGCCAGGGCCTCCGCCAGCAGGTCCTCCACGGAAGCCTCGCTGAAGGGGTTGCGCAGCAGCGCATACACGCTGGGGGTTAGGGGGGGGGGGGAGGGGGAGGGGGAAGGGGGAAGGGGTTAGGGGGAAGGGGGGTAAGAAGGGAGGGGGAAAGGGGCAGGGGAAGGAGATCAGGGGAGGGAGAGCCAGGCCCAAAGCGATCGTGGGGGATCCTAGAAACGGGAGGGAGGAGCGCCCCGGCTGCTCACTGCCCCTCTGGCCCCTGAGTATCCTCCCCCCCCCCTCCCTCACCTCCCCTCCATCACCCCCCCTCCCTCACCCCCCCTCCCTCACCCCCCCTCCCTCACCCCCTCTCCCACCCACCCCCTCCCTCACCGCGCCACCTCGCTGAAGTCGCCCTCCTCCGCCCGCTCGATGGCCGCCTGCGCAATCCAGTTGCGGAGGATGAACCTGCGGGGGGGGAGGCAGGGCGGGGAAGGGAGTGTGGGAGAGTGGGACTTCAGCCCGCCTGCGCCGAGGGCGGCGAAGGAAGGGAGTGTGGGAGAGTGTGCTGTGGACGCGGCTATGAGTCCCAAGGTTTAGATCGCATATCTCTCATATTGTACGCATGAGGCTGTAAACGCGGCGCCGAGTGTGCTGCCTTCGCTCATCCGGCGCATGAGCAAGTGGCAGAGGGGCGGGTGGCGGGGGGGGGAGGCGCGCGGGGTCCCCACCCACCCCACCCCACCCCACCCCACCCCACCCCACCCCACCCCACCCCACCCCACCCCACCTGGGGTTGGTTGCGTTCATGACGCGCACACGCTCCTCCGGGTCCAGCCGCCCGGCGGCCACACGCTCCTGTTTGCAGGGGGGAGGGGGAGGGAAGGATGAGGAAAAGTGAGGTGAGGGCAAGCCTCACGGAGCAGCCTGCTCGCCCGTGCCTCCCGACCGACTACCGACTGTCCTCCCTCGCTTTGCCATCCCCCCAGGCCGCCCCCCAAGCCCGCCACTCCCACCCCAGCGGCCCCCTCCCAGCCCTTCCACCTGGCGCCCTCCCTCTCCCCCTCCACCCCGCAACCGCTACCCCCCCCGCCTCCCTTTCCCCCATTCCTTAGCCCCCCCTCAACTGCTGTCTGCACGCCGCCCCACCTGCACCCTCGCCCCGCACGCCCCATCCCACCCAAACGCTCCCTATCCTACCCCTGAAATCCTAACCCCCTGAAATCCTACCCCCTCCTGAAATCCTAACCCCACTCGTGAGTTCACGCCCCCCCACCTGCAGCCTTGCCCCGTACTGCGCCAGCCACGCCGACCACCTGGCCCGGTCCCCCTCCGCCTTGTCCGCGGGGGTGACCTTGAGCAGCGCCTCGTGGCGGCGGAGGCGAGCCAACTCGGAGGCCAGCATCTGGGGGGGTGGGGTGGGGTGGAGAGGGGGAGGGAGGCACCGGTTCGGTGAAGACAAGGCGTAATGTGCTCCAGGGGA
The DNA here is from genome assembly GCA_016858145.1 of Edaphochlamys debaryana. Lineage (NCBI taxonomy): Eukaryota > Viridiplantae > Chlorophyta > Chlorophyceae > Chlamydomonadales > Edaphochlamys > Edaphochlamys debaryana. Next base: position 3,584 of record JAEHOE010000238.1, on the reverse strand, counting down.
GGGGTTTGGACAGGGAGGAGTAAGCAGTAAGGTACGGGTAGTAGTGAGCCCCTCTGCCAAGGTTTGCCCTGGGCGAAGGTGATATTTGAGAGCTCCTCACTTCCCCCCCTTCCCCCCTCCTCCCCTCTCTCCCCCCCACCTGCTGGCTCATGCCCAGCTGGTGCATCAGCCCGTGACAGCGTGTGCGTGTGTGTATCAACCCCCCGTTTCCACCCCTCCTCCCCTCTCTCCCCCCCACCTGCTGGCTCATGCCCAGCTGGTGCATCAGCCCGTGACAGCGTGTGCGTGTGTGTATCAACCCCCCGTTTCCACCCCTCCTCCCCTCTCTCCCCCCCACCTGCTGGCTCATGCCCAGCTGGTGCATCAGCCCGTGACAGCGTGTGCGTGTGTGTATCAACCCCCCGTTTCCACCCCTCCTCCCCTCTCTCCCCCCCACCTGCTGGCTCATGCCCAGCTGGTGCATCAGCCCGTGACAGCGTGTGCGTGTGTGTATCAACCCCCCGTTTCCACCTCTCCTCCCCTCTCTCCCCCCCACCTGCTGGCTCATGCCCAGCTGGTGCATCAGCCCGTGACAGCGTGTGCGTGTGTGTATCAACCCCCCGTTTCCACCCCTCCTCCCCTCTCTCCCCCCCACCTGCTGGCTCATGCCCAGCTGGTGCATCAGCCCGTGACAGCGTGTGCGTGTGTGTATCAACCCCCCCGTTTCCACCCCTCCTCCCCTCTCTCCCCCCCACCTGCTGGCTCATGCCCAGCTGGTGCATCAGCCCGTGACAGCGTGTGCGTGTGTGTATCAACCCCCCGTTTCCACCCCTCCTCCCCTCTCTCCCCCCCACCTGCTGGCTCATGCCCAGCTGGTGCAGCAGGTCCGGGTTCTTCTGCGCCAGGCCCGCCAACATGGTCAGGTTGGGCGGGGGGATGCGGGGGGCGGCGGCGGCGGCCAGCGTGGGGGCGTCGGCGAGCTGTGTGTGTGTGGGGGGGGGGAGGGGGGCGAGGGGGAGGGAGGGGGGCGAAGGGGAGGGGGGAAGGAGGGATGTGGGAATGATCAAGGCTTTGCCCCACTCCGAAAAGCCAGCCGGGGACGCGTCCCTGGCGCCTCGGCCCCACCTCCTGCCGACCCTCAACCCACGGCCCCGAGGTCAAATCCCCTCCAAATCCCCTCCAGAAAAACACACACAACCGCCCAACCCCCCCTCTTCCCCCTCCCCCCACCTGGCCAAGGATGTGGTCCAGCACGCCCCCCGCCCCCAGTGCCTCGGGGGAGGCAGGGTCGGTGCCGGGGGGGGGCACGGGGAAGCGGGAGAGGCACCTGATGAGGGGGGGCCAGGGAGGAGGAGGTTGGGAGGAAGGTGAGGGAGGGAGCTGTTGCGCGGGAGCACTAGCGCGGGGCCAGGTGTGCAGCCGTACAGTACCGTACGGACGATACGGACGGTACGGATTATACTAGTCGACCACCGCGCTTAGGCTGAGTAGATGAGATAGTAAGGCCGGGGGAGGACCCGCACCTGAATGTGTTTGTGAAGTCGGCCCCCGTCTCCTCCAACACACCCAGCAGCGACTGAGCGAGCGCCTCGTCGCCCGCCGCCTCCTCGCCGTCCTCCTCAGCGGCAGCAGAGGCGGCGGCGGCGGCGGAGTCCGAGGTGGCGGAGGCGGCGGCCGGGGCGATGGTGGCGAGGCCGAGCTTGCGCCTCATAATGGAGCGGTAGGTCCTGTGGGGTGGGGGAGGAGGGGGTGTTTGTTGCTGAGCGGGAACGCGCCGACGCTACGGAATACTTGCATGGATAGTAGATAGAGAGAAGGAATACACTGCGAGGTGCGAGAGCCTGGCCAAGTGCAGGTTACAAGGGTTACGAGATACCGCATAGGAAAGGAAAGAGCTAGCTATGCCATTCTTAGGTGCCAACGAGTGAATAGTAAAACTGCATCATCCACGGCGACACGCACGCCAGCTGCCCCACCCCCCTCCCCCACCTCCGGAAGGCGATGTCGTACGCGTCTGTGATGGCCCGTTTGCCCCGGGCCTCGGGCAGCACCGCCCGCACGGCCTCCGCCAGCTTCTCACAGTTCCATCTGCGGGGGAGGGGGGGGACAGAGGGGTGATCTTTGACGTTTCGCAGATAACAGAGGGGTTGGTTGTATTTGCATGGCCGCAGAGGCAACAGGCAATCAGGGTTCTGAGGGCGGGGACGGAGGCGGCATGCAAAGCACGACGGCACAGCCCCTGGGGACCTGCCGCCAATGAATGACCGTTGACATCATCCCTGGGCTGCCCCTCCCCATTCGCCAAACACTTCCAACCCCTCCACCCCATCCCCCTCGACCCCACCCAAACGCATGTCGAACAGCCCAGCCCACTCCCCTCAACCCTCCCCCCCTGGACCTCACCTGCAGATCTCCGGCTGCCCCTTGAAGTCGTACCGCCCTGAGTCATCGGATCCGTTGGAGATGAAGTCGGGGTCGTACCGATCCAGGAAGCCTGTCAGGGGGGAGGGGGAGGGGGGAGGAAGATCAAGACGAGCAATCAAAAGACTCGGCGCCGATCTGTTGGGGGTGGGGGTCCAGGGAAAGGGAGGCAGGACAGGGACGCCAGCGGAAGGGCAGCAGCGGAAGGGCAGCAGCGCAGCGCCCCCACCCCGCACTCCACACATCCATCAGGTCCCAGCCCCCCCTCACCCGCCATCCCCCCCCTCCACACCGACCGGCCCGAACTCAATGGTCAATGCTCACCCCCGTCACCCTCACCCGGCCCCATCCCCCACTAAACCCACCCCACCCTCGCCCGCCCCAACGAACGGCCCGTAGTACATGGTCAGTCCCGCCCCCCTCACCCGACCCCATCCACCCAACAAACACCCCATCCTCCCCCAACCCCCCCCTCCCTCCCTCGGGCCCCCTCACCGAACGGCCCGTAGTCGATGGTCAGCCCCGTCACGCTCATGTTGTCCGTGTTGAGCACTCCGTGGCACCAGCCCACGGCCTGCCAGGCGGCGACCAGGGAGCCCGTGCGGCGGCCCACCTCGGGGGGGGAGGAAATAGGAGGGAGGAGGGGGGAGGGGAGGGAGGGAGGGGAGGGAGGGAGGAGGGAGGGAGGGAGGAGGGAGGGAGGGAGGGAGGGAGGGAGGGAGGTGGAGGGAGGGAGGGAGGGAGGGAGGGAGGAGGAGGGAGGGAGGGGGAGGGAGGGAGAGGGAGGGAGGGAGGAGGGAGGGAGGGAGGGAAGGAGGGAGGGGGAGGGAGGGAGGAGGGGAGGGAGGGGAGGGAGGGAGGGAGGGAGGGAGGGAGGGAGGGAGGGGGAGGGAGGGAGGGAGGGAGGGAGGGAGGGAGGGGAGGGAGGGAGGGAGGGACGGAGGGAGGGAGGGAGGGAGGGAGGGAGGGAGGGAGGGGGGAGGGAGGGAGGGAGGGAGGGAGGGAGGGAGGGAGGGAGGCGGGAGGGAGGGAGGGAGGGAGGGAGGGAGGGAGGAGGGAGGGAGGGAGGGAGGGAGGGAGGAGGGAGGGAGGGAGGGAGGGCGGGAGGGAGGGATGGAGGGTAGGGAGGGGAGGGAGGGACGGGAGGAGGGAGGGGGGGAGGGAGGGCGGAGGAGGGAGGGAGG
>JAEHOE010000237.1:0-87439 GCA_016858145.1 Edaphochlamys debaryana | reverse complement strand
GCCGACATCTACGCCATCGAGCGCTCCCCCCTCCCTCCCTCTCTCCTCTCACGTCCCCCCCCATCCCTCTCCCCCCCCCCTGTCAGGACGGCCTGGACCGCCTGGCCGACATCTACGCCATCGAGCGCTCCAAGGCCGACACCGCCGCATGGGCCGCCCTCCCGCCCGAGGAGCGCCAGCGCAAGGAGGACTTCTATCGGGGGCAGCAGCGGGCGGCGCGGGGCTTCCTGCACATGGGGGTGGTCAACCTCAAGTGGCTCAACACCCTGACCGGTAGGGGGGGAGGGAGGCAAAGGGGGGAGGGGGAATGGATGGGACGGCGAGGTTCGTGGGTAGTTGGTATGCCCCGGTGAGAATGCGCGGTCTGGGACGCAGTTCAACAACTTGAGGTAGCTGTAGAGTGCGACGCAACGAGCTCCGACCTGTTGCCAGACCCGCCTCAACCTGTACGAGTCACCCTACCCACCCGCCCCCTCTCTTCCCCCCTAACCCCCTCCCCCTTGTCGCTGGCTCGCTGGCTGCCGCTCCTTGTCTTTCTTCACTCATATGTCGTACGATCTCGGCGATCCCACTAACGACTAGACGCTCTCCCGCTTATCATCTTCAAACACCCCCCCCCCCCCGCCCCCCCGACCCCCCCCCCCTCCCGGACCTTCCGCTCTGGACCTCGGTGCGCATCGGGCTCGCCGGCCGCCGCCTTATCGTTTCCCGCTCGAAAAAATACCCCCCCCCCTCCCCCACCTATCATGGACACTGTGGCGGTATGTACCTTCTCCGGCAATCCCACTCACCAGTCGACGCTCTCCCGCTTATCAGCTTCAAACACCCCCCCCTCCCCCCCTCTCTCCCCTCCCCCCCTCTCTCCCCTCCCCCCCTCCCCCCCAGCCGACCCCTCCATTGGCGCCGCCTTCCTGTTCGAGCCCCTCCGCGGCAAGGCGGCCTTCCTGGTGCTCAGCTGCCTGGAGCTGCTGCTGGGGGACGCTTGCAAGAAGCTGAGGGTAGGGGGGGTGGGGGGATTCGGGCGTCGTGGAGAAGGAAGCGGGGAGCGGTTAAGGAACGGATCAGGGGATGCGAACGGGTCGCGTGCCTCGCCTCCTGATCGTGAACACCCCCTCCGTGCCCCCTGGGGAGGGGGGAGGCTAGAGGAGCTCTTCGGAGCGCGATTTCAAATAGCGATCGGTGCGGTGCCTACCGCACCTTCTGGTCACCCCGGTCCTCCTCCCCCCTCCCCCTCCCCCCCTGTCAGGTGCAAAAGCCGGAGCAGTACGGCTTCGACCTCCCCCTGCTTGCGGGCCAGGTGTGTGTGTGTGTGGGGGGGGTGTTGGATAGAGCGGGTGCTGGGTTTTGGTGGGGGTGAGCTGGTAGCGAGAAGGAAAGCCCTCAGTAGGGAGAAAGAAAGCCGCACCACGCCAACCCAACCCAGCACAGCCCCTCCTCATCCCTCACCGCCCCCCCCCCATGCCCTTCCCTTGCCCCCCCCCCCAGGTCCTGGCCCTGCAGTGCCAGCTGTCCCGCCACCCCCGCTTCGTGGAGGCGCTGTGCTCGGAGCCGGACTACAGCGACGAGGTGGGGGGGGGAGGGGAGGCTGGGAGGGCCGTAGGGTCTGGGGATTGGGGCAGATTCACGGGGTCACGGGGTTACGGGGTGGGGTTACGGGGCGGGGTGGGGGCCTCAATCAGGGGTGGGGGCCTCTTTTGGGGGGGGTTACGGGGTTAAGGGGGGGGCCAACTTGCGCCTCACACCATCGCATCCTCCTCTTGCCAAATCCCTCTCCCCTCCCCTCCAACCCCCCTCCCCTTTCCCCCCCTCCAGATCTTCCAGCGGGCCCTGCAGCACCTGCAGTCCTCCCACCAGGCCGCGCTGGAGACGCAGCTGGCGGCCTTTCTGGCGCGGGCGGCGGAGATCAGGGGCGGGGCGGCGGGGGCGGGGGCAGGCGGCAGCGGCAGGGGCGGCGGCGCGGGGTCGGCGGCGCCCGCGGGCGGCTCCCCTCCGCCCCTCAAGCGGCGCAAGAGCGGCGACTTCAGCGCGGGTGGGTGGGGTGCGGTGGGGAAGGGGAGGGGTAGGGGGATAGGGGTTGTTTGGGGCCGGGGCAGCCCAACAGGGGCGTACTATAGGCCTGCCGATGACAGCCGATCCCACCAAGCTTCAGACCGCAGCTCTGAGCCTTCTTGCGCGTCGGGCTCACTGGCTGTCGCCACAACGTGCCTCCACAATCCAGATCTAGTTCCCCCCCTCCTCATCCCGCTCCGGCGCTCCCACTGGCGAGGGGACGCTCTCTCGCTCAGCTCAAACACGCCCTCCCCGTCCCCTAACGCCCCCCCCCCCAGGCGAGCCCATGGACACGGAGGAGGCCCCCGCCCTGGCATGCGACGCCATCGCCATGCCGGGGGAGGCCATGCCGGCGGACCAGGTGGGCCCGGGCGGGCCTGGGGTGGGCCCAAGTGGGCCTCGGGGTGGGCCCCGGGGTGCATGCGGCTCAGCTCGAACGCCCTCCCAACTCATGCCGTCACACCTTCCCTCTCCATGGCACTCACGTGCCACCCTCCCCCCGTTCCCTCCCATGAGGCCAGACCCGGATAGCTGCACACATAGCCGGGTCTGGATTGGCGAAGCCCCGAGCAACATCTGCGCGCGACACGACCCCAATCCGCCCCACATCATTGGTCGCCCTCCCCCCCGTCCCCCCCTCCCACTACCCCCCACCCAGCTGGACGCCCTCTACGCCGCCCAGCTGGGCCCCCTCACCGTCACCGAGTACGACAGCACCGTACCCGGCGGATACTTTAAGGAGGTGGGCGCCGCCGGGGTCACGGGGGCCACATGGCCACATGTGCTGTACAGTACGGCAGCACACATGCACACCACAAGCGGCCGAGTGCCAGAGTGTGCGCAACCCCACGTGATGCCCCCTTGGTGCCCGGTCTCCGCCCGGTCAACGCCTTCCCCCTACCTCCCCTCCCCGGGCTCGCTGGCTGCCGCCACACCTCTCATCTCTGGATCCCAATCCGCTGAAGATCTCGCCCCCCCTCCCTCCCCTCGACGCTCTCCCGCTTGTCAGCTTCAAACACCCCCCTCCCCCCCCCCTCAGATGGCCCGGCTGGCGGACCAGGACTCGGGGGCATCCAAGAAGAAGGTGTGGGATGGGGAGGTGGGGGGGTTGAGTGTCTGGTTTTTGGAAAGCGGAGCGGCCGAGGATGCGGATCGCGGTCCGTAGCTACCGAGGCGGATGACACGGGCGAGAAGGGTGGCGGGCAGGTACCGGTATCAGACACCGAGTTAAATGGTCTGCGAAGGCACAGACGCAGCGTATGGTTTCCACCGCCCCTCCCCCTGCCCTCCCTCCCCCCCACGCACACAGATGCGGCAGCTGGCCCGCGAGCTGGCCGACATGCACCCGGGCGGCAAGCTGGCGCTGCCCTGCCTGGGCACCGCTGCGGTGTTCGTGCGGCAGGACGCAGCGCGGAGCGACAAGATGCGGGCAATCATCACGGGGCCGCAGGTGTGTGAAGGGCTGCTCGCTTGAGCTTGAGCTTGGGAAGCTTAGGCAGGTTTGTGTGGGGGGGGGGGGGCCCACGCCTGCGCCGCAGCAGCCGCGGGAAGGTAGGTGTGTGGAACGGGTCAAAGGTATTCCCCGAGCACTGCCACCCACATCCCGCGTTGGCACTCCCCTCCCTCCTCCCGCTCAGCAGCAAACGCGCTCCTCTCCCCCCTCCCCCCCAGGGCACCCCCTACGAGGGCGGCCTGTTTGTGTTTGACATCTTCTGCCCCGCCGGCTACCCCTCCGAGCCCCCCGTCATGATGGTCTACAACACGGGCGGCGGCAAGGCCCGGTACAACCCCAACCTCTACGCGGACGGCAAGGTGGGGCGGGGTGCTGGTGGGGGGTGGGTGGGGTGGGGTGGCGGGCAGCTTGAACCGGGGACAACGGGGACAGGGCGTGCTCTGCTTCAATCCACCTCCAGCCCGCCCCTGAACACACGACCACCACTTACCCCTTCCCCCATCTGGGCCCTCCACACTTCAACTTGTCAAAGATCACCCCACAACCAACCCCGCCCCCCCCCCCAGGTGTGCCTGTCCCTCCTGGGCACCTACAACAGCGGCCACACCAGCGAGAAGTGGAACCCCTCCCTCTCCACCATCTACCAGGTGGGGCCTGGGCCTGGGCCTGGGGTGGGCCCGGCCTGGGCCTTGAGGGGCCTGCCCTTGCCTCGTGCACTCGCCCATCTCCAACACAACGGGAGCGCCAGGACCCCGCCCCGCTGTCTCATATCCTGGACCTTAAGGACCCCCGCCCCCTCGTCCCCCCCCTCCCCCCCTCCCCCCCCTGTCAGGTCCTGGTGTCCATCCAGTCCCAGATCCTGGTGGACGACCCCATGACTAACGAGCCCCTGTCCGAGACCATGGCGGGCACCGCCGAGGGGGCCGCCAAGACCGCAGAGTACAACGCGCGGCTGCAGGTGCGGGGTTGGGGTCAGGGAGGAGGGAGGGGTGGGGCGCGCAGTGTGCGCACCGGGATGCAGACGAACCAACTGCCTCCGCAGCCTCCCTTCTCCTTACTCCCCACCCGCAGCTGCTCACACAAACCCGCAATCCTAACCCCTCCCCCCCCTTCCCCCCCCTTCCCCCCCCTCCCCCTCCCAACCCAGCTGCTGGTGATGCGGCACGCCATGTGCGACCTCCTGGCGCACCCCCCCCCGGGGGCGGCCGACGTGGTGCTGCCCCACTTCCGGCTGCTGCGGCACCGCATCGCCAGCACGGTGCGGGGCTGGGTGCGGGCGGCGCCCACGGCCGACCTGCGGGCCAAGCTGGACGAGCAGGCGGTGCGGCTGTTCACCATGCTGGCGGAGCTATGAGGGGAGGGGAGGGGGTAAGGGGGGAGGACAGGAGGGGGGAGAGGGGGGATAGAGGGGAGGGGGAGGGGGAGGAGCAGGCGAGGAGCAGGTGGTGCGGCTGTTCACCATGCTGGCGGAGCTGTGAGGGGAGGGGAGGGGGTAAGGGGGGAGGACAGGAGGGGGGAGAGGGGGGATAGAGGGGAGGGGGAGGGGGAGGAGCAGGCGAGGAGCAGGTGGTGCGGCTGTTCACCATGCTGGCGGAGCTGTGAGGGGAGGGGAGGGGGTAAGGGGGGAGGACAGGAGGGGGGAGAGGGGGGATAGAGGGGAGGGGGGAGGGGGAGGAGCAGGCGAGGAGCAGGTGGTGCGGCTGTTCACCATGCTGGCGGAGCTGTGAGGAGCTAGGAGGGGAGGGGAGGGGGGGGGCAGGCTGGGGACGGGGAGGAAGAGGATGGCGAAGGGGCGGAGGATTGGATGAGGGGGGGGCGGGTGGAGCGGAAAGAGCAGGAGGGCGCAGGGGCGGCTGTGGAGGGGGAGGAGGCGCGCAGGCGCAGGCACAGGAGGAGGCCTTGGGAGAAGGCCGCTGGAGTGGGCTGTGCGGTTGGAGCTGTGGGGGCGGAGTTGTGTTGGTCAGGGACCAGGCTGGGAGGCGGCCAAGGGCTGTGAGGGGCACACCGTGGCAGGGGGGGGCTCCCTCCATGCTGCCTCCAGCCTCCAGCGGTGCTGGAGGCAGCATGGGGGGCAGCGGGGGCGCGTGGGCCCCATAGCACGAGCGAGGCTGGGCCCGGGGCGGCTGCACGGCGGTGGAATGGACGCTCGGTTGTTGAGGGCGGGGCTGGCGGACGCAGGCTGAGGGCGGAGAGAGGGCAGGGAGGGCCCCTGATGGGCCTGGATGGGCGAAGGCATTCGGGCGTGACATGACAAGCCAAGCGGGTTGAGCAGGTTGTTACACGGGTGTAAGCCCTGAGCGGAGGCACTGCGCTCCGACGTCCCACGCTTGACGCCCCTTGCATGTCGCCGGAGGGTGACAGCACACGGGTGTGAGCGCCGACGCTTGCAGCGCCCTTGTAGCGGTGTGGCCATCCACCCTGTCCTCAGCCCCCAGCCCCCAGCCCCCAGCCCCCAGCCCCCAGCCCCCAGCCCCCAGCCCCCAGCCCCACCTCCAGAACCTGCATCCCCCTGTGCACCGAGCACCGGGCGCCGGACTCCTTCACCAGCTGATCCTTCAGCCCATTTGCATGGCACTTTCCAACCCCTCCGCACGTGGACATGGGGGCCGGGCAGCGGCACATGCACTCGCCCGTCGGCCCCGCTGCCCCCCTGCCCCCCTCACGGTACCGGCACGCCCTCAGTCCCAGGGCACCACCCGCACCGTCTCCCACTCCCCTTGCGCCTCCGCGCTCCCCACCCGCTTGGGCGCGCCCGGCAATGGCGCGCAGCTGAACCATCGGCCGCTGGCCTCGGAGCGCAGGCGGTACAGCTCGCCCGTGGCCCCCGCCGCCTCCAGATGCCACACCTGCGGGGGTGGGGCCGTGAGGGGCGGAGGCGGTGTGGGGAGGAGGGGGAAGTCAAGGGGAGAGTGAGGCTGCGGCGTGGGGTAGGGTGCTGGGGTCTTCCAAACCTTGGTGCTTGGACGCCGCTGCTCGATGCCTGCTTCCCGCCTGCCCCGCCCCCACACCCGCACGCACCTGCTGCCGCCGCCCCTCCTCCCACGCCTCCATCACCAGCTCCTGCTCCCCCCGCCCCCCCACCGCAAGCACCCGCCCGGTGGCCGCGTTGCGCCACACCAGCCGCCGGCAGCCCACGGCGAAGGGGAAGGCGGCGGGGCAGGCGGGCACCAGGGGGCCGGTGCCGCTGATGCCCTCGGGCAGGGGCTCGAAGAACAGGGCGCGCCACCTGGGGGGGGGCACAGGCCACAGGGAGATGAAAATGGACAGCGCGTGTTTAAGGTGCAACGGCACGTCCCGGGAGTAACAGGCTTTCGGCATAGAGAGTTACATGTTCTGATCAGCATTACGTGTGGTGCGGCGCAGCGTACGGAACGCGGCGTACGTACGGCACGTACAGTGTCTCTTCGCCTCCGCGGAGCTTGCGTGTGACGCTGGCCTCGCCCTGCTTTCCCACGCCCGCGTCCGACAGGTGGCTGTGGCGGGTGCCCCCCACCAGGGCGCAGCGGGGCTTGAAGGGGGTGAAGGGCCGGCCCGGGCGGTCCCTGGCGGAGGGGCGGGGGGAGGGTGCATGTGCCGGGGTGAGTTCAAGGGCGGGGCCAGGGCAGGGGCTTTGAAACCTTGGACCTGTTGTGTGAGCGCAACCCTGCGGCATGTTGGAAAGCGCACGGCACCAGGCAGGGGACTTGTGCAGTCGGGCGCGCACGGAAAGGCAGGAGTCGTGGTTCAGGTCGCCTGGACTCATGGCCCTAGAGGCACAGGGCCCTCGGGAAACTACACCACGCGACTATGCCATAGAAGGAACCTTACTGAGCGGTAGCGTGCAGCCCCTAACGGAATCCCTCAACGAAACCACCGAGGGCTGAGCGGAAGCACAGGTCTGCTTCTGGCCCCGCCGCTCACCCGAACTTGTCCGCCACCGCCGCCCGGATGAGCTCGTTCGGGTCGGCGGCCGCGGGCGGCGGCTCCTTGCGCAGCCCGTTGAGCACCGCGTGCTGCGCCGCTGCCTGGCCCTGCAGAGCGAGGGTATTGCTGCCGGCGCCCTGCACCGAGAAGACCTGTGTGTGTTTGGGGGGGGGCTTGTTAGGGTAAGGTGCGGGGGGGCCGGTGCAGGAGCGGGGAAAGGCAGAAGGGGGCGGGGGGGCTTGGAGGCAGTAGGGGCCAAGGACGTGTGGGGCGTCGGGCTGCGGGGCAGCGGGGGTCGACTCACGTGCAGCAGGCGCTCGCGTTCGCCCGTCGCCGCGTGGATCCGCCACACGATGAAGACCTCTCCGTCGTCGGGGTCGTGCGTGAGGGTGACCTGGGAAGTACCGGTAGTGGGAGCAAGAGCACGGTGGAGCAGGAACGGCGCTCGGTGGCCACTGGCCCGGGGGTCCACCGTCACCCCTCTCCCCTCGACCGAGAGGTGTCAGCTGGGGGCCTGCAGCCAGCGCGCCATCGTGCTCTGCGCTGCATTGCGCTTTGCTCTTGCTTTAGCCCCTCTCCCATAAACCCTCCTTCCCAGCTCCCCTCCCAGCTTCCTCTAGCCATCCCCGGCTTAGGGGTTCAGCGGGGCCAAGGCGGGTCCGCCACGGGGAGGCTCACCACGCCGTCCTTCTTCACCACAGTGGCTCCTTCGGTGCAGCTTGAGCTCTTGCGCACGCGACGTATCTCGAAGACGTCGTCGCCGGTGCGATGCGTCTGGATGGTCAGCCGGCCGACCGGCTTCGAGCTCCCGAAGAAGGATGCCAGCGCGGCATAGATGATGGACAGTCCCGCGACATCAGCTGCTGCAAAGACATAGGGCACGGTTGCGTGCGCCACTCGTCGCGCCTGGTCCATTGCGGAGTCTTGTGGGTGTTCACAGATGGTGGAGTTGAACCCGAGCTAGGTGATCGTTATGTCGTGGTCTATGCGGCAGCAATAGCCCGCTGCGCTGTGGGGCCTTCATGAGGAGCGTGGGGACACGCTCATCGCGGGGAGGCCCAGCACGGCCCAGCGGGCCACGGGGGGCCCGCGGCTGGCCCGAATGTGCTCTAGCCCCCATAACGACACTGATTTGGCCAAGTGCTATCTATGACTCCATCGTATCCACAAGCCAACAAGAGCAGCAGTCCCAACTCGCTCTTCGGTACCGCCATCCTTTCTTCAGCGTCATACCGCTGCGGCAGCGAGCATGAGCCAGCTCGAGACACTCGCGGAGAGGAGGGCTGCCGCGACTACGCGCCTGCAGGGCCACGTCGCGCGGTGCGCTTTCGTCGCGCTTGGGAGCGAGCGCTCACCGGCCAAGCACAAAGGACTGAGCAGAATCCGTTCGACGTCGCAGGGCCGCGCAGAACCCGCTCCCGAGAGTCGTGCGCGGCCTGGGGCGAGCCCATCCCCTGTCGCGCCATCTTCGCCGGCATCTGCCGAGACCGTGGCCTGCAGTCCTAATGCCGGCGCGGGTCCGCGAGCGCTGGGAGCTGGATCGCGTCGTGGACTCGGCAAGCGAGCAGCCCTACCCTGAACACGCACAGGAGCGGCTGGACCGGATGCGTGCCCAGGTAGGTCCTGGGTGGGTCCCGTGCAGGCCGTGCAAGCCCTTCCTTAGCTTGGCCAACCCTCGCTGTGCTCTGCCCCCGCTTTGCCTGCGTATGCGTCGCCCCCGCTCAAGTCTCTCACGATCTGGTCTGCCGCCCCATCGATTGTCCGATTGCACCCACGCATCTCGGCCCCAAAGGTTGCCGAGGCGCGGGCGCTGCTGCTGACTGCGGCGCAGGCGGTTCTGGAGCGGGGACCGCGGGTGGAGGCGCTGGCGACACAGGCCGAGGAGCTGGGGGCCGAGGTGGGTGCGCGTGTAATCAGTGCGTGCGCGTGTGCGTTGGGGCAGAGCGAATCCCGGTTTGGGGGCCGGGGACGAGAGGGTTAGGGAGAAGGGAACAGCGGGCATGCTGGTAAAGCGCCGTTCGGACTCACTCCCCCTGCACCGGAGGCTGCTCCGTGCCTCCCCTATGGACGGCTGCCTGAGGCGGGCTCCGCGTGTTCCGCGTGTGCTCCCCTCCCCCCCTGCCCGCATGCAGGCGCAGGAGTTCCAGCGGCGCGCCCAGGCGCTGCGCTCGCAGTACTGGTACCACAACTTCTGGGCGCAGGTGGGCGACTTGGGAGGGGGCAGAACACGGGGGTACCGGTCCGCAGGGTGGATCTTGAATCCAGACACCGTGTCTCCACAGCTTCATGGCCCCTGCCCCCCCCCCCCCGCCCCTACCTCCCTGCCGTACATGCCGCTCCCCCCCCCCCAGCTGGGCATGGGAGCCACGGCGCTGGGCGTGGTGGGCATCGCCACGGGGGCAGTGGTCATGGCCTCACGTGATGACGCCAAGACCGTCCACGTGGTCGTTGGGGGGGAGGGGGCGGGCAAGGGCGATGACAGCGGGGGGGACGGCAGCGGAGGCGAGGGCGCGGCGGAGGCCGGCGGTGATGCGCGCACGGTCGCTGCAATGGCGGCCGTGGGCGAGCCGGGGCCGCCCGTTGGCGTGGAGGCGGCGGTAGCAGAGGTCCCGGGTGGGGCGGCAGTGGTGGCGGAGCCTGCTGAGGCTTCGGACCTGGTGGGGACGGCGGATGCGGGGGACGGGTTTGCGGGGAGCTGGGAGGCGGGCACGTGGGAGGCTGGGGTGGAGCAGGGGGCGGAGCTCGAGGGCATTGGGGAGGGGCTGGCGGGTCTGGAGCTGCCGGAGCTCCCCGAGTTCGAGCTGCCTGAGTGGGACGTGGGGGGGCTGGACGGGGTGAGCGCGTGGTGAGGACGGAGAGGAGGGAGCCAGGGGGCCGCAGGGGGCGGGAGGCGGGAGGTGGTCGGTAGCGGGGGTAGGGAGGCATGACGTTACCTGTCCTCCTGCGAGGCGAGGCAAGGGTGGAGCCAAGGGGGCCTTGCGGGGCGGGAGATGGATTGGGTCGGCATAGCGCGGCAGCTGTCCGCAAGCATGGTAGGTGACAACCACGCTGCCTGGTCTTGTCCGTGCATCTAGATCGGAGTGGGCGTATCAGCGGTCTCCTTTCGCAGTCCTCGGTGGTTAATGAGGGACCCCAGAGGGGTGCACGGCAGCTGAACGCCGTGGCTTGGCAGCCAACCTCACGGGCTTGCCCCCTGCAAGCCAGCACGCCGCCCCCTGACTTGGACGGCAGGGCCCCTACCCGGGCTCCAAACGAGATCTAGTGAAGACCATCCATCATCTCAACGTGGGGCATGTAGCGCACATCTCCCTCCTCGGTCACGGCCAAAAAGGGGTGGTCCTCAGACACCGTGTCCCAATCCGATGGGGCTGGCCCCACCCCGGCAAAGCACTGAAGGCGCGCTTCCAGCTCTCCCCTTGCCAGCGCCCTTGCCTGCATAATCAGGCCCTCTGCACCCCGATGCGCATACTTGTACCTGCGGGCTTGCTCCATGGCCCCCACGGCGGCCGAGCACACCACGTCCCAAACTTGCTGCACAATGCCCGCGGGGGCCTGCACCAACCAAACCTCATGCCTCTTCACTGCCCGACCAATAGCATCGCTCAATCTTGTGCGCACCGCCATTGTTGCCGCACACGACCAGAAATGATGGAGCCCGTCACCTTGGTTCATTGCCTGCCCACAGGGGCACCTGGCTACCTCGCTTGTGCCCAGCTGGGCTCGATGCATGCCAAATCCTGGATAGCCATCCATGGCCAGTCGCCACAGGGGCTCCGTGTTGCTTGCTTCCCACTTCAACTTCCACAAACGTGGCCATACCGCCTTCAATTGTGGCCATACCGCCTTCAAACTTTCGCAGCTTTCTGGGGCCAAGCCCAGGCTGGCGTTTACCAGCTCAGCAGCACGAGAACAAGAGGCCATCTGCAACCAGCCTGAAAGCAACGAGCCCCGACATGCCTGGGGTCAAGCCAACTCCGTTAACTCCCCTGCGAAGGGCAGATCGCACGATCGAGCTGTATCGTATCTCGGGGGAGGAAAGGCTCCTGGTGTAACTGGTGTAACTCACTCACTCACTCCTGCAACTGTATGTCGCATGGATGCGTTGGTGTTACACGAGCCCTTGATGAGCCTCCTAAGGGGGGCGCAGGGAAGGGCGCCGGAGGTCATTGGGTGCCCGTGCCAAGCCCTCTAAGCCTCTGTTATTATGCCTGTCTCTATTCCAGTCTCTCTCTCATATCACGTGTGTCTAGTGTCCCTTCTCTATCCTCTCCACCGACTGAACGCCCCAAGCGTTCACGCAGCCGCCGCCTTGGCGCAGTCCCCCACCACCTCCAGCCGCACCCCCGACTGCCCCCCGCCCCGCCCCGCCGCCACCCACGCCCGCACCCGCGGCTCCGCCTCCACGGCCGCAGCCACCGACTGATCGGGGCCCCCACACGCCGTCAGCACCGCACGCAGGACCCCACCTAGGGCTCGAGCTATGGCGGTGTAGCCTGCGACGTGACCTGCGTGGCAGGAGGCGGGGCGGGGCAGCACCGCCGCCGGGGTCAGGCGGCGAGGTGCTGGGCCCGCCGACGGGGCCCCCGACGGTTCGGCTTCGCGACTCGTTCGACTCGCGCGGCCGCACGACTCTTTCGCGCGCGAACCGAGTTCCGTCCAATGTGCAGGCAAAGCGTCATGACCTCATGTGTCGACCGATCCATCGGTGGGCCCAGTACGACGGGCAACCACCCAAGTCCTTCGCCTGGGCCCCGTGCCGTGCTGGCGGACTGATATTTAGCTTTCGAGGGCCCTCTGGGGCCTACTAACATAGGACGTACGCAGAGACACTGACCAACAGGAGCCGCAACAAGACAGCTCTCTCTCCCGTCTGCAAACGCGAACCAAAGCAAAAGGCCTGAACATCGCTTGAGTGAACGCGATGGCTGAACCTCGTGCTACTTGCGCGGCTTGCTGCTCACCCCTTATCGGAGCCAGCGTATCGGCTGTCCTGAACGGCGAGGTGCGAATACTCGGCAAATGCAGCATCGCCGCGGGCCCTGGGCCCTCGCTGCCTGTATCGCATGATAGCGCGACCCTGCGCCTAGCTCGAGGGCTGCTTCCAATTTCTCCAGGGTTGTGTATACAGCTATGCAGCAGATGCCCGTGTGCGACGACACCACGCGACCTTCCCCCTGTCGCCCCTGCCCCCCCGCAGCTGGTATCTGCCTGCAACGCGCGCTGCCTGCGCCGAGCCACCGCCTGCACCCCCGCATCAGCCCGCCGGCGAGCACAGCAGCAGGTGAGCCCCGCCCGAGCCCACCCTTGCCCCTCCCCCGCCACCCCCTTACGCCCTTCCCGACGACCGCTTCCCCTCCTCCACCCACCCACCACCCACTCATCCCACCCATCCCCCACCGCCCCACCCCCCACCCCCAGGCCCCCGACCGCTCCGCCGCCTCCCCCGCCCCGGCCTCCTGCGTCGGCACCGGCTGGGCCTCGCTGCCGCGGGACGTGCTGCTGCAGCTGGCGGCGCGGCTGGGGCTGAGGGAGCGACTGGCGGCGGCGCGCACGTGCCGCCACTGGGCCTCGGAGATGGCGGAAGGTGGGTGCGGGGAGGGCTGGCGGGTGTGGGGTGTTGGGGGGCGTGAGGGCTGAGGAAGCTGCGTGCGTGGCTCATCGCTGATGAGTGGCTGAGGCAGCCCGCCCGTTCCCCTTGACCCGGCCAGCAGGCTGCCGGCACGTGGAGGTGCGTGTGGACGACGCCAGCTGCCCCTCCGCCCGGGGGGAGGAAGCGGCGGGCCGCCGGGCGCTGATCGAGGAGGGTCGGCGCGCGCTGCCCTCGGTGAGCGGGGGTTTGGGGGACTTGGGGGGGCTGGGCGGCAGGGGTCAGGGCCACCCAAAGCCAGGAAGGAATGCGGGGTAGGGACTAGGGACTAGGCGGAGCTTGGTAAGCAGCCGGCCCTGCGCCAGCCGGCACCTCGTGCCCATCCGCCCTGTCCGTTTCCCCTGTCGGCGGGTTCTTGCCGCACCCACATCATCCTGCCCCAAGCCCCGCTCTTGAAGCCAGGCTCCACCCAACACCCCCGCCCCACGCACCCTCTCCCCCACGGCCCCCCCCTTCCCCCCCAGGCCGACTCCCTCACCCTCACGTGCTACCACGTGGCCTTTAGTCAGACGCTGATGGATGCCGTACAGGCCGTATCCCGCTGGGGGCGGCTGAGGCACCTGCGCGTCACTTGGGTGAGGGCGGGAGGGGCGCACGAGAGGGTCGGAAGGGGGCAGCGGGGGGCGTGGAAAGGGGAACACACCCGAGACAGATACAGGTCAGGCGCAGGCTGGGATTCCCGTAGACAAAGCGTCAGCCACGCCTCTTGCGCATCACCGCATGAGAGAGGGAGGGGCAGTGGTGGGCTAGGTCTGGCCAGGGCTGCCCTGCGTCTGTGCCGCATCCCCACTGAGCCACCGTCCTCCCCGCCCCTCATCCACCCCTTTCCCCTTCAGGACGAGACCCCGTTTGACAGGTGGTCATATTACAAGGAGAGCTACGCGGAACAGAAGGTGCGGCCTGGTTGTGGGCGCGGGGTTGCACGGAGCAGCCAACCTAGGCCAAACTTAGGGGCCAGCATTCAGGACAATGCCTGAGGCCCCAGTGCCAGCATCCTCCCATCCTCCCTCCCCTCCTGATCTCCCTCCACCTTCCGCCACCCTCCTCCCTCTTCCGCGCTCGCCCCTCTGCCCCCAGGCCTCCGGCTTGGAGTACCCCATCGTCCTCGACCCCTCGCGCGAGTACTGGGGCCGGCGCTGCATGGGCGCCGTGGGGCTGCTGACGGGGCTGCGCAGCCTCAGCCTAGACGTGGCCTGGGCCGGAACCATGGGTCTGTTCGGGCTGTCGGCGCTCACGGGGCTGACCTCCCTGGAGCTCAGGAGCCGGGGCCGGGGCCGGGGGGAGGAGGAGGAGGTGAGGCAGGGCGGGGGGCGGGGTCCTGGGGGCGGGTGTGGGGTGTGTTGGGGGGCGTGAAGGGCTGCGAGGAGGGGTCGAGGCCGGTTGCAGGCCGTCGGTCGCGCTTGCTGAGAGCCCCCGGACTCACCCACCCACCCACCCAACCAACCAACCATCAAACCACCCGCCTGCCCTGCCCTGCCCCCACCCCAGGACTCTGCTGAGGCCGCGGGCTCCCTGGCCGCCCTGCCCTCCCTCCGCCGCCTGGTGGCCGACACCTGCCTGCTGGACGCCCCCCTGCTCCGGGGCGCGGCGGCGGCGCTCACGGGTCTGACTCATCTGGGCCTCCTGACGGACCTGGACGCGCCCGCCGTACAGCTGTTCGACTGCGTGGCGGGCATGACGGTGAGAGAGGAAGAGTGAGAAGAAGAGTGAGAGGGAGAGTGAGGTTTGGGGTGAAAGGTCTTTAGAGTCCCCACCCTGGCACAAACCACTCCTACCTTTCCTGACCCCCTTTCATCCCCATCCCCTCCCTCCGCCCTCCCCTCCGCAGCGCCTGCGCTCCCTGACCGTGCAGCTCCACCCCGCCGCCCCCAGCGCCCGCCTCACCCCCGACCTCGCCGCCGCCCGAACCACACACCTCGCCGCCGCCATCGCCCGCCTCACGGCCGCGCAGCTCCAGACCCCCACACCCGAGTCCACGGCCCCCCTCGCCGCCGCCGCCGACGCCCGCCGCCAGCGCTGCCGCCGCCGCACCGGCCGCCGCCAGCGCGCCCGCTACCTCGCGGACTGTGGCGACCGCGCAGCCGCGGCCCAGGGCTCGGCTCCCGCTGCTCCCAAGGCGGCGCCCCCGCGGGAGTGTGTGGCTGTGAGCCTGGAGCTGCGCCCGTCGGGAGCGAGCGGCACCGACGGCGGCGACCAACCGAGCGGCCGGGTCTTGACCGCTCCTGAGCTGACGTGTGGGCTGGTGGACGCCCTGGCCAGCATTTCGGGGCTCGTGCGTCTGGAGCTGGGCTGCAAGGGGGGCACCGCGAGCAACATGCACAGGTGGGCAGGCGGCACAGGGGGGGCTTGGGGGTATTGGGGCGGGAACGGGGCACTTTCGCGTGAGTGGGGTAGACCTTGTGCACGGCTGATCTGCGTGGCATAAGGCCAAATCCTGGCCCCCCTTCCGCCTTCAGTGCCCTCACCGCTTCCCGCCCTCATCCTCCCCCCTCCCCCCCATGCGCGCTGCAGGCTGAGCGAGCTGACGGCGCTCACCCACCTCTCCCTGGCCTTCTCCACCGACTGCAACCCCGGCCTGGGGCCCGGGGAGGTGGGCCGCATCGGTGCCTCCTGCGTCCGCCTCCACACCCTGCACCTGGCCCTGCCGGCGGACGCCATGGGCTGCGTGGCCCCCGTGTTCTCTGGATCTGGATCTGGGTCGGGGTCATCTGCTGGATCTGGACCGAGCTACATGGGCGGCGCACGCGACGCCTCGTGGAGCGGGGCGGTGTCGTGCGGCAGCTTCCCGCAGCTCCGCGTGCTGTACCTGGAGTCGTGCAGCTTCGTACGGGAGCTGCCGTACGCGCGCCGGGAGCTGCGGTTGCGGCTGACGGCTGCGCTGCGCGGTCGGATGGATGCCGCGGCGGCAGCGGCAGTTTCCATAGCTGACCTTGCAGCTGGGAGCAGCGAGCCTCAGGGCCCCAGCCCACCCTCCAGCCCGCTCCCCGCCGAGGCGGCGTCGCAGGTGACCCGCGCCGTGACGGCCCTGGCGGCGCTGCAGGCTCTGTCGGCGGCGCTGCCGGACGCCGATGGGGTGCGGGAGTCGCTGCGGGCGGAGGCGGCCTGGCAGCAGGGGGCGGCGGAGCGCAGGCGGCGGCGGCAGCAGCAGGAGGAGGGGGAGCAGGAGGGCAAGGAGCAGGAGGGGGAACAGGAGCAGAAGGAGGAGGAGGAGGGGGAGGCGCAGGAGGAGGAGGGGGAGAAGCTCGGGTTCCAGCTGCCCAGCCTGCCCCGCTGGCTGGTCCTAACGGCCAGCGAGGGCGGCGGTTGGGCAACCGCCGCGGGCCCCGCCCCTGCAACCGCCGGGGAGGACGCCGCGGCTGGCGACGCCGACTCTGCCGAGCCCGACTTGGACGAGCTCGTACCTCTTCACCGCCTAACCGCATGGCAGATCACGCAGATGCGGAGCTTAGTCATGCATGAGGAGGTGCTCACGGCGGGCGGGTTCGTACTGGGCGGCCGGCTGCCCGTCGGACTTGAGGAGCTGCGGTTGAGCGGGTTCGGCCACGTGGGGGCGGCGGAGTGTACGGCGCCGCCGCCGGGGCTTGGGGTCCTGCGTGCGGTGCTGACGGCGTGTGGTGGCCCTGATCAGTCGGTGGCTGCGGCCGTGGAGGCGGAGCCGCGGGTGCGGGCGTGGGTGGCGGCGGGGGGGGGCGCGGGGCAGTCGGGGGTGCGGGTGGAGGTGGTGGGGGACTGCGCCAAAGCGGTGGCTGCGTGAACGCTTGGGGCGTTCAGTCGGTGGGGAGGATAGAGAAGGGACACTAGACACACGTGATATGAGAGAGAGACTGGTATCGAGACAGGCATAATTGGCCCCAGCGTTCAGCGCTGTGACCCCAGGGGGGTCCTTCATTGTAAACACCGAGGACTGCATCGGAGTGGGCGTATCAGCGGTCTCCTTTCGCAGCTTTTGGGGGCCAAGCCCAAACCAGGCTGGCGTTTACCAGCTCAGCAGCACGAGAACAAGAGGGCATCTGCAACCAGCCTGAAAGCAACGAGCCCCGACATGCCTGGGGTCAAGCCAACTCCGTAAACTCCCCTGCGAAGGGCAGATCGCACGAGCAATCTGTATCTCGGGGGAGGTAAGGCTCCTGCAAGTGCTGTCGCATGCATGCGTTGGCGTTACACGAGCCCTTCATGAGCCTCCTAAGGGGGGCGCAGGGGATGGCGCTGGAGGTCATTGGGTGCCCGTGCCAAGCCCTCTAAGCCTCTGTTATGCCTGTCTCTATTCCAGTCTCTCTCTCATATCACGTGTGTCTAGTGTCCCTTCTCTACCCTCTCCACCGACTGAACGCCCCAAGCGTTCACGCAGCCGCCGCCTTGGCGCAGTCCCCCACCACCTCCACCCGCACCCCCGACTGCCCCGCGCCTCGCCCCGCCGCCACCCACGCCCGCACCCGCGGCTCCGCCTCCACGGCCGCAGCCACCGACTGATCAGGGCCACCACACGCCGTCAGCACCGCACGCAGGACCCCAAGCCCTGGCGGCGGCGCCGTATACTCCGCCGCCCCCACGTGGTCGAACCCGCTCAACCGCAGTTCCTCTAGTCCGACGGGCAGCCGGCCGCCCAGTACGAACCCGCCCGCCGTGAGCACCTCCTCATGCATGACTAAGCTCCGCATCTGCGTGATCTGCCATGCGGTTAGGCGGTGGAGAGGTACGAGCTCGTCCAAGTCGGCGTCGCCCGCCTCGGCGTCCTCCCCGACGGTTGCGGGGGCGGGGCCGGCGGCGGTTGCCCAACCGCCGCCCTCGCTGGCCGTTAGGACCAGCCAGCGGGGCAGGCTGGGCAGCAGGAACCCGAGCTTCTCCCCCTCCTCCTGCCCCTCCTCCTCCTCCTTCTGCTCCTTGCCCTCCTGCTCCTCCTGCCCCTGCTCCTCCTCCTCCTGCTGCCGCCGCCTGCGCTCCGCCGCCCCCTGCTGCCAGGCCGCCTCCGCCCGCAGCGACTCCCGCACCCCATCGGCGTCCGGCAGCGCCGCCGACAGAGCCTGCAGCGCCGCCAGGGCCGTCACGGCGCGGGTCACCTGCGCCGCCGCCTCGGCGGGGAGCGGGCTGGAGGGTGGGCTGGGGCCCTGAGGCTCGCTGCTCCCAGGTGCAAGGTCAGCATTAAAAACTGCCGCTGCCGCCGCGGCGTCCATCCGACCGCGCAGCGCAGCCGTCAGCCGCAACCGCAGCTCCCGGCGCGCGTACGGCAGCTCCCGTACGAAGCTGCACGACTCCAGGTACAGCACGCGGAGCTGCGGGAAGCTGCCGCACGACACCGCCCCGCTCCACGAGGCGTCGCGTGCGCCGCCCATGTAGCTCGGTCCAGATCCAGCAGATGACCCCGACCCAGATCCAGATCTAGTTCCAGAAAACACGGGTGCCACGCAGCCCATGGCGTCCGCCGGCAGGGCCAGGTGCAGGGTGTGGAGGCGGACGCAGGAGGCACCGATGCGGCCCACCTCCCCGGGCCCCAGGCCGGGGTTGCAGTCGGTGGAGAAGGCCAGGGAGAGGTGGGTGAGCGCCGTCAGCTCGCTCAGCCTGCAGCGCGCATGGGGGGGAGGGGGGAGGATGAGGGCGGGAAGCGGTGAGGGCACTGACGGCGGAAGGGGGGCCAGGATTTCCAGATCTGCCGTGCACAAGGTCTACCCCACTCACGCGAAAGTGCCCCGTTTTCGCTCCAATACCCCCAAGCCCCCCCCTGTGCCGCCTGCCCACCTGTGCATGTTGCTCGCGGTGCCCCCCTTGCAGCCCAGCTCCAGACGCACAAGCCCCGAAATGCTGGCCAGGGCGTCCACCAGCCCACACGTCAGCTCAGGAGCGGTCAAGACCCGGCCGCTCGGTTGGTCGCCGCCGTCGGTGCCGCTCGCTCCCGACGGGCGCAGCTCCAGGCTCACAGCCACACACTCCCGCGGGGGCGCCGCCTTGGGAGCAGCGGGAGCCGAGCCCTGGGCCGCGGCTGCGCGGTCGCCACAGTCCGCGAGGTAGCGGGCGCGCTGGCGGCGGCCGGTGCGGCGGCGGCAGCGCTGGCGGCGGGCGTCGGCGGCGGCGGCGAGGGGGGCCGTGGACTCGGGTGTGGGGGTCTGGAGCTGCGCGGCCGTGAGGCGGGCGATGGCGGCGGCGAGGTGTGTGGTTCGGGCGGCGGCGAGGTCGGGGGTGAGGCGGGCGCTGGGGGCGGCGGGGTGGAGCTGCACGGTCAGGGAGCGCAGGCGCTGCGGAGGGGAGGGCGGAGGGAGGGGATGGGGATGAAAGGGGGTCAGGAAAGGTAGGAGTGGTTTGTGCCAGGGTGGGGACTCTAAAGACCTTTCACCCCAAACCTCACTCTCCCTCTCACTCTTCTTCTCACTCTTCCTCTCTCACCGTCATGCCCGCCACGCAGTCGAACAGCTGTACGGCGGGCGCGTCCAGGTCCGTCAGGAGGCCCAGATGAGTCAGACCCGTGAGCGCCGCCGCCGCGCCCCGGAGCAGGGGGGCGTCCAGCAGGCAGGTGTCGGCCACCAGGCGGCGGAGGGAGGGCAGGGCGGCCAGGGAGCCCGCCCCCCGCCCCCCGCCCGGCCTCACCTCCTCCTCCCCCCGGCCCCGGCCCCGGCTCCTGAGCTCCAAGGAGGTCAGCCCCGTGAGCGCCGATAGCCCTGACAGACCCATGGTTCCGGCCCAGGCCACGTCCAGGCTGAGGCTGCGCAGCCCCGTCAGCAGCCCCACGGCGCCCATGCAGCGCCGGTCCCAGCACTCGCGCGAGGGGTCGAGGACGATGGGGTACTCCAAGCCGGAGGCCTGTGGGTGGAGGGGCAGGTGGGGAAGGTGGAGGAAGGTTGCGGAAGGTGGAGGGAGATCGGGAGGGGAGGGAGGATGCTGGCTCGGGGGCCTCAGGCATTGTCCTGGGTGCTGGGCCTGCGCCAATCCCGCACACCTGCGAGCCCGGTCCCCGCGCCCATCGCTGCACACACACCTTCTGTTCCGCGTAGCTCTCCTTGTAATATGACCACCTGTCAAACGGGGTCTCGTCCTGAAGGGGAAAGGGGGGGATGAGGGGCGGAGAGGACGGCGGCTCAATGGGGATGCGGCAGAGATGCAGTCTAGCCCTGGACAGACCTAGCCCACCACTGCCCCTCCCTCTCTCATGCGGTGATGCGCAAGAGGCGTGGCTGACGCTGTGTCTACGGGAATCCCAGCCTGCGCCTGACCTGTATCTGTCTCGGGTGTGTTCCCCTTTCCACGCCCCCCGCTGCCCCCACCTCCTGGCACTCGTGCCCCCTCCCGCCCTCACCCAAGTGACGCGCAGGTGCCTCAGCCGCCCCCAGCGGGATACGGCCTGTACGGCATCCACCAGCGTCTGACTAAAGGCCACGTGGTAGCACGTGAGGGTGAGGGAGTCGGCCTGGTGGGGGAAGCGGAGGCCGTGGGGAGAGGGGGCGTGGGGGGGGGTGTTGGGTGGAGCGGGGGTGTGTGGCTTCAAGGTGGTGAGTGGCTGGGACAAGGTGAGCGCGCAGAGAGCACCCACAGCAAGGGGAAACGGACAGGGCGAATGGGCACGAGGTGCCGGCTGGCGCAGGGCCGGCTGCTTACCAAGCTCCCCCTAGTCCCTAGTCCCTACCCCGCATTCCTTCCTGGCTTTGGGTGGCCCTGACCCCTGCCGCCCAGCCCCCCCAAGTCCCCCAAACCCCCGCTCACCGAGGGCAGCGCGCGCCGACCCTCCTCGATCAGCGCCCGGCGGCCCGCCGCTTCCTCCCCCCGGGCGGAGGGGCAGCTGGCGTCGTCCACACGCACCTCCACGTGCCGGCAGCCTGCTGGCCGGGTCAAGGGGAACGGACGGGCTGCCTCAGCCACACTGAGCCGGGCACGCAGCTTCCTCAGCCCTTAGCCCTCACGCCCCCCAGCCCCCCAGCCCTCCCCGCACCCACCTTCCGCCATCTCCGAGGCCCAGTGGCGGCACGTGCGCGCCGCCGCCAGTCGCTCCCTCAGCCCCAGCCGCGCCGCCAGCTGCAGCAGCACGTCCCGCGGCAGCGAGGCCCAGCCGACGCAGGAGGCCGGGGCGGTGGAGGCGGCGGAGCGGTCGCGGGCGGCGGCGGAGCGGGCCTGGGGGTGTGAATGGGTGGATGGGTGGTGCGTGGGTGGATGGGTGGTGGGTGGAGGAAAGGGTCGCTGCGAAGGATGCGAGGGGCGGGTGAAGCGGGGCGGGGGGCGCCGGCCGGGCAGGCGCAGGGGTGGGGGCGGGCGGGGCTTCACCTTCTGCAGAGCTCGCCGGCGGGCTGATGCGGGGGTGCAGGCGGTGGCTCGGCGCAGGCAGCGCGCGTTGCAGGCGGATACCAGCTGCGAGGGGGTAGGGGCGACAGGCGCAAGGTTGAGCGAGCAACAGGGTCGGGTGTCGCACGCGGGCATCTGCTGCATAGCTGTATACACAACCCTGGAGAAATAGGCGCAGGTTTGCGCTGCTGAGCGACACACGCAGCGAGCTGGGCCCGCGGCGATGCGCCGAGGTGAACGCACCTCGCCGTTTAGAAGAGCCGATACGCTGGCTCCAAGCAGGGGTGAGCAGCAAGACGCGCAATTAGCACAAGGCTCGTCCATGAGCGTTCACGCGAGCGATACGCGGCACTCAGGCCTGTTGCTTTGGTTCGCGTTTAGACGGGAGAGAGAGAGAGAGCTGTCTTGTTGCGGCTCCTGTTGGTCAGTGTCCCTGCGTACGTTCTATGTTAGCAGGGCCCACAGGGCCCACGAAAGCTAAACATCGTCGCAGAGCGAGCACGGCACGGGCCCAGGCGAAGGTCTTCGGTGGTTGCCCGTCGCACTGGGCCCACCCCCACCGATGGACCGGTCGAGGTAAGATCTTTTGACGCTCGCCATTGGACATTGGACGGAATTCGGTTTGCGCGGAAGACTCATGCGTCCGCACGAGTCGCACGAGTCGCGAAGCCGAACCGTCGCGGGCCCAGACTGGCCGCCTCACCCCGGCCGCGGCGAGGCGCAGCGCACGCCCATGGCCTTCCCTGATCTTAAGGGAAGCTGAGAGGACAGCATCCTCTGGCTCACAGGCCCCCAAGGGCGTGGAAGGCGGTGCGGTAGGCAGCAGGGCGGTAGGACCCTGCCTGATCCCTCAGCACCTTCGTGACGCCTGAGGGCAGGTGGCTGGACTCCCTGGCTGACATGCGGCTAACAGGTTGGGACTGATGTGGACGGTGGCGCGGCCGTGGCCGTGAGGGCATGCTGAAAAGCCAAGTTGTCCACATTGCGCCAGGACCTCAAGACGAGCCTAGCTGTGGGCATTCCATATGCTGTTCGGTCTTCGATGCGAGTAACAAGGGATGATGTCAGTGCAACCGCGACGAGAATGGCTCGTGAACAAACGCGGCGTGGGAACCCGTGCCAGGGTATGCACCGACGTCGGCCGCGCAGCCCTGTCTAACCGATACAAGTTGTCTGATATATTACTCTGGTAAGGGGGGTTGGTGCGGGAAACGCTCGGGGCGGAACTGCCTGCATTGGCGCTCGCCGCTGAAGGTGCACTTGGCCCCGCGCCAGCTCCTTCCCTCTCTCTTACACTCCCGTGCACAACGCAGCGCAAAGATGGTGAGCAATGCTCACAGCTTGAAGCTTGATAGCTAGCGTGCCGCCGGAGCGCAGACATCTCGCTGTCGCGACTTCCAGCTGCCCTGACGCCGCCCCTCTGCCTTGTAGGACTCCCCGGCTAAGCTCGCCATCGTCATGAAGGTCATCGGGCGCACTGGCTCCCGTGGCCAGGTGCGTCGGCGCTGGTGGCGCGCTGGGCTTTTCGGTCTACTCGTGCTGCGGCGCAAAGAGCAAGCACAATATCTGCAAAGTTTGCCTGTAGTCGGCAGAATAGAGAGCACGCAGGGGTGCCCACATTGACACCGATTTCTCTGTATCCTTGCCGCCTGGCAGGTGACCCAGGTGCGCGTGAAGTTCCTGGACGACCAGAACCGCCTGATCATGCGCAACGTGAAGGGGCCGGTCCGCGAGGGTAAGTGTTTCATCGGCTCTCTGCATGGCCTTGGCGCGCTCGGGTGCCTGCCGCTTGACCGAGTTACTGCAGTGCTATCTTACCCTGTCGCTGTGCTTGCTTGCAGGCGACATCCTGACGCTGCTGGAGTCTGAGCGTGAGGCCCGCCGCCTGCGGTAAAGCAGCAGCGCTTGGGAGACAGTGGTGGCTGCCATCTAGCTGGAGACAGAGTGTAACGCGCGCTGCAGAACATCTGGTGCCCGGAGCCTGTGCCTGGCGGAGGGGGGCGAGTCGGGGGCCACGGCGGGGGGGGGGGACCAGCTATGCCGGCCCACACGCCGGCCGCGGCGTGCTGGTGACAGCTGCAGCTCCTGCAGCAGGCGGCTTTGGGACATATATGACAAGCTGCATCCGTGGAGCCCAGACTACACCGGAGACCGCTGGCCGGGCACGGTCGGGTTGGACGGACGTCGCGCGCTGGCGCGGGATGGACATCTCTCCACACATGCCCCCGCA
This sequence comes from Edaphochlamys debaryana, assembly GCA_016858145.1. Classification (NCBI taxonomy): domain Eukaryota; kingdom Viridiplantae; phylum Chlorophyta; class Chlorophyceae; order Chlamydomonadales; genus Edaphochlamys; species Edaphochlamys debaryana. The sequence goes on along the minus strand of JAEHOE010000237.1, from coordinate 63,898 downwards.
GTATGGACGACCGGCAGCACTGGCGGCACCCACAGGAGGGTGCTGGCAGGTGTCATGTCTAGCGGAGCCGAGGCGAAGGGGTGGGCAAAAGCGGACTGATCACGACCGGCCGGCCATGGTCACCACAGTGGTGTCACCAGCCCCAGCGGATGGTCGACTATCAAGGACTCAGCAGACAACTCAGCCGCGGCGAAGTGGGGGGGCGGGAATAAGGGCCGGCTGCAGAGGTTGGAACAAGAGCCGGCTGTGGCGGCGGGGCTCTTGGGTCTCGGGCAGTTGCCTCTGGTGTGGACCCGGCCACACCCGGGCCTGTCCGGATCGCAGTGGTGTCCGGGTTGCAGCTCATCTAGAACCTGTGTAGTGACCCGTGCAGCTAAAGGGGCGGGGGTCTCTCACGGAGGGTCTCCGACGCGGCCACTTGAGCGACCGGCAGCAAACCCCGAGCGTGTGAGCGTAAACCCCTCGGACCCCTGTGTCGGGTAGCGCGTGAAGGGGACGTCTGGCATGACCGCAGTGGGGAAAGCCCGTGCGCAGGCGTTCGTGAGGCCAAACCCCGGGGCTTGGCAGTGGGGAGCAGGGGGGTGGGTGGCAAGAAGGACCATGCGAACTTCGAGAGCACAGCGCGACCGCGTGGACGTTGCAGCGCGACACACAGCTATATGCTCAGCCCAATAAGCCATGGCAGGGGTCGCGGGAGGCTGCCTTGGCATCGATCGCTCGTGTGTGGCCCTCGGCTTGCATAGCGCCGCTCGCGATTGCCCTCATCCGAGCACCGAGAGGCCTCAATTCCGCGAGACCGCCCCGACGAGAACTTGTTCCACCACCTCAAGGTCCCACTTGTTGCCCCCCAGCAGCTCGAAATGGCTATGCTCCAGCGACAGGCGGTCGGGCTGCAGGCGCCCAAGCGCAGCGTCCTGCGCGCTCCCATCAGCCGCACGCGCGCGGTGTCCGTCCGTGCTGATGGCGCACAAATCCAGGTAATGTGGTCGCAGCCAAATGCGGTGCTTGGGCCATATCCTTGCTGAGTCGACTCGCATGGCTCGCACAGCCACACAGCGCTGGACCCGCTCGCTGTGCTGAATATCCCGCCTCCGTGAACAGGTGGACGTCGACAAGCCGCTTGGCCTGAAGCTCGACCAGTCGACTGCCACTGGTGGCGGCCTGGTCGTCAAGGTGTGTGTGGGCATGGCGGGGTCGCGAAGCATCCCCGCCCCCCGCGACCTACCCGCGGCCCCGCAGCGCTGCATGCCCACCACATGCAGCTCCCCGCAGCTCTGTATGCACTCTGCTGACCGTGCATGCAGGCTCTTGGGCCGTCACCCGCAAGCGTGTTCCCGCTTCTTCCAATTTCCCACCCCCGTCCGCAGGCTGCCTCGGGCAACGCTGCCAAGGCGGGCATCAAGGCGGGTGACACCATTATCTACACCTCCAGGTAAGAATGCTGAAGTGCTCCGTGACCCACACGTGCAAGAATCTGGGGCCGGCGGTCCTCGCTGGGCGCGTCTTGCTGAAAGCAGAGCTGCGCGGGCAGGCTGGACGCACGGGCATTCCAGGCGCCGGCTCCGGAGTGTCAGGGGCGAAGCAGCCACAGCGACCTCCAGCTCAGCACCTTGCGGAGCGCCGCGGGGCAGGACTGGCGGGAGCTTTCGCCGAGAGGCCCCGCACACCAACGTCCCGACCAGCCAGTGCTGGTGCCTCGACACCTCAACCCATGCCTTAGCCTGTCCGTGTGGGGCAACCCAGCGTCCCGACCACCTGCATATGAGCCCACACCATCTTACGCCTCGGTCGCTCCGCCGGCCTCCTCGGTCCCCCAACAAGCTGCCCGGCTCATGCCTCCCAGCATCCTGAGTCCACCGGTGCCTGCCTGCCCGCCCCCATCCTCCCCCCACCCCAGCTTCTTCGGCGATGAGCTCTGGCCCGCTGACAAGCTGTCGTTCACCAACAACGCCGTCGCCAACTGCCCCTCGCCCATCACGCTCATCTACGTGAGTCTGTCCCGGAATTGTGGCGCAGCACTCTCCTGGGCGGTCCCTGGGCGGTCGTCACTGCCCACAGCCGAACGCCCCAGCATGAGCCTGTTGTGGCGAGGACGCCCACCTCCTACCTATGCGCCCATGCCGTTCCCCGTTTGCACTGCCGTTCGGTACTAGCCCAAGGCTGAGGCCGGAAAGAAACGGCCCATAGCTCCCCATGGCCTAGCTCCCGGCCTGCGCGTACCCGAACACGCCCTCGCGGCCCTGCGTGGACCCTCCCCCCACGAGAAGGCCCGATCCCACCTGCACCTGTGCCTGCGCCGGTACCGCTCCCCGTACCCGCGCGCGGACCGGGCGTCCTGTCGTATCCTACCTAAACACGGAACCCCCTCGCGTCGCGCTGCCCGCAGGTGCCCGGCGAGAACACCAAGGTCAACGTGAAGCGCCTGCCCAAGAAGCCCGCGCCCAAGCGCTTCGGCCGCAAGCTCACGCCCGCCGAGAAGGCGCTGGCGAGCCACATCTGCGTGGACTGCGGCTACATCTACTGTGACTCGTGAGTGCGCTGACCCTGTATTAGTAGCAAGTAACCCAAGCGAAGCATCAGAGAGCGAGCGAGACTCGACTTTGTGTGTTTAGGATGCGTAGGGTCGGCGCGCGATAAGTATTAGTGCAGGGGGAGCTGCTTGTGTAGTGTCTGCGGGGGGGCGGCGGCGGAGGTGGAGTGAGGGTGGGACTGAAGGGCCGGAGGGGCGCAGCTGAGCGCAAGGTGGGTAGCCGGCCGGGGCGGAGCCGGGAAGGGGAGGGGGCTCGGGCATGAGGGAGTCGAGGGACTGGGGGGGGGGGTCGGGACAGGGACTGCAAGCGCTAGCAGTTCGCCTTCGTGCCATGCTGTCCCCGCGAGTGGCGACCGAGGGGGAGCCGTTGACGCGAGGCGGGCTGGGGCCGGCGTGCCAGGCGCCTGACGCCTCGGGCGTGGTCGCGTATAGCACATTCCGCTGGACTCTCCCGACACTCCTGTGACCCCGCGCCCCCTCCCGCCCTTCCGCGCAGTGAGCCCTTCGAGGAGACCGCCGCCAACTACCGCTGCCCGCAGTGCAACGCCCCCAAGCGCCGCTTCGTGGCCTACAACTCGGACACCGGCAAGGTGGGTGGCTGGGACCGGGGACCGCCTCGCTCCCCCTCCCTGCCCTCTTGCCGCCCCCCCCCGGCTCTGTGCCTCCAGCGGGAACCTGACCTCTCCGTGTGCAAGACCCCCCACCGAACTCCCTCCTCCCTCGATCCCTCGTGCAAACCCCCACCCCCACCCCCACCCCCGCCCAGACCACGGGCGTCGCCGAGGGCACCGCCGGCACCATCGCCACCGTCGTGGGCGGCCTGCTGGGCATTGCCGTGCTCGCCTACCTGGCGGCCAGCGTGTAAGCGTTACGCGCGAGCGTTACGAGCGGGCGTCACGGCGTGACGCCGGGGCGGCGGCGCTGCGGCAGCGCTGCCGCCACTGGGGCGGTGGCGCTGCTGTGGAGCCGGCCGGGGCCGGGAGCGGGAGCAGAGGTTGCCGCCGGGGCGGGCCGCCGCCGGGGACCGTGCGGCCGCATGTGCCCTCGCAAAGCGCGGGCTGTTCGGCTGCGCTGATGCGAAGCATGCGTGATGATTGCGGCGACATGGGGCAGTAGGAGGAGGCCCCGGACGTGATTTGGAATTGGCGGTTAGACGTCTGAAAGCGGGAAGGTCGATGGGGCCGCGGCGTCAGGGCGTCGTGAGCAGAGGCAGCTCGGGGCTGCAATGTGAGCGGCGCGCGAGGGCGGCGGCGTGGAGGCGGACTTGTGGGTTGAGTATAGGGGAGAGAGCAGCGGCGTGGCGGGACCGCTGTGACACCATGGCGGCGAGTGGGGTGCGCTCAGGCGGCCGCCAGCGGGAGGGGACCCGCATGGCGGCCGATCGGACTGAGCAGGTGGTGGGGCGGCGGCGCGCTGTGGCGTGCTAGCGATGCCCCGCCAGCCGTTGCGGTGCTCCATTCCAGCTGCAGAGAGGGCAGGCCCGAGGGGCTCAGTTTTGCTGCCCTGGCTGTGACAGGGCCACGCTGGTGGTGTGCATAGATGGACGAAGTTGGCGTGATCGGGTGATGAACGGAACAGGCGTTTGGATGTGGTGCAGGGGATGCCGGCAAGGTTGTTCCCGCTGGGTGGCGGGGGTGGGGTCACCGCCTCGTCCCTCAGTCCCTCGTCAACAGCAACACAACGCATCACCGACTACATCTGCTGCGCATACCGCTAGTGCACACCATGGAGGCGGTGCCCTCTGGCCTCCCACACAGACCTGTGACCCGACCTGCCTGACCGACCGCCAGTCCTATTCTGCTCAACGGGCCCCCGCTAGGCCTCGGCGTAGGCTGGCAATGTTGTGTGTGCTGTTGGGTTGTAAGGCCGTGAGGGAGTGGCTGGAGACCCTTTGCCCTTGTCGGGACTGGGGACTGGGGACTGACCAGCCTGTGGGGACCAGCCTGGGGACTGGGGACTGGGGACAGCAGCCTGGGGACTGGGGACTGGGGACAGACCAGCCTGGGGACCGAGAGCCCTAGATTGTATGCGACTAGATTCCTGGTGCTCACGAAGCGCGTCCTGCGTTTGCAGGGGTCGTGCAGCGTAGTCCGGACGATGAAGAAGGGGAAGCAGCTGAGCGCGCTGTCGCAACGCGAGAGAAGAAGGCAGGGTGCCAGCAATGCGCATCGCCGAGGCAGGGGCTAACCTAGGGGCAGCCGCGCGCGCAAACGATTCTTTCCTGGCTCCTGGTGTCGAGGCCCCCGGTGTTGTGCGTGCAGGCGGCCGTCAGCCCCGCTAGAGCGCGTTGGCCCACCTGTGATCAAAGTGAAGCGCAGCGTCGAGTCAGCTTGTGGTGTTGCTAACGGTAGTAGTGCGGTGCGTGTGCAGTGCGAACCGGGGGAAGAGTCAGTGGCAAGGACGGCTGGTAAGTAGACGGTGAAGGTGTAGGGCTGAGGCTGCCTTACGCTCGTAGACACCGGTCGCACCGCCCGCGCGCAAAGTTTGCTGTGGAACACGCGCTGGGCGGTGGGCAGGACAGACAGGGGGCCCCACTCTTCGGGTGGGGTTGGGGTGGGGCGAAAGGGAAGCAGTCACGTCAGGCAAGTGGGCGAACCCGCAGGGGCAGCAGTCCTATCCCTGTCACCATGAGTATAAGCAGAGCCCGAGTTGTGCCGAGACGTCACTTCCCCTTTTCCCTTCCCCTACCAAAATGTCGCAGCACCAGCTCCATACGGGCCAAACCACCATCAGCGGCAACCCGCACAACGACTCCGTGCACAACCTCCTCGCCGACCAGGGCGCCACCGTGTATGGCAACTCCGCCGCAACTTCCAAGCTCAACATCTTCGGCAAGGGACCACAGTCGCAAGCGCCGTACGCTGACTGCTGTGATGGCCACCACCTGAGCCCCGCCCCCGGCCCCGCCTCCGCCCCGCTGGGTTGAGCTGAGCTGCAGAAGGCAGAATCAGTCGCTGGCATATGCGCCTGGCATATGCCTCTTACCTGACAGGGCCAAGCAAGCAAAGGCTGGCCGCCAGGCGGCCTCGAACGCCCCAACCGTCCAGCTGTGGGTCCCGCTCCTGGCAGTGGTTGAGGCCGAGGCGTGGAGGCTCTCACGTGGCCTGCTCCTGAGTTCCCGCTTAGCTCCCTCTGTAGCTGACGGGGGCGGTTATGCGTTGCTTGGCCTAGCGGGGGCCAAGGGGGAGGCGGGCACCCCACCCACCCCTCCGCCGCCCCGCGTAGCACACAAGCAACGAGGCTCTCCAGCACTACACGGAGCGGTACGCGCAGTAGATGTAGTCGGCGGTGCACTGATGCAGCTGGGAAGAGATGTGGCGGTTACGGCATGCAGTGTCGTCTGAGGAGTAGTGACTCGGAGGACTGCGGAGTTCAAGTGCAGGACGCCCTCTGGAGAGGACGCCCGGAGGCCGAGCGCAGGGCGGGCATTGAAGGCCTGGACCCTTGGAAGCGAGGCCCTCGCCCCAAGTGCCTGGAGCCGGGCAGGATGGCAGGCGGTGCGCGAGGAGGTACCGGGATGGCGGCGATGGACGTCGGGGGCGCATGAAGCCGACATGTACGCACCTGGGACACGTATGCTGTTCGCAGTCCGCAGCTTTTGCAAAAACTATGAGTATCCCGCGCGTATGTGTGGATGCGCTGCGCGTGCCAAACTTTCGTGCGAGCAAGCGGCACGCCGGGTGGACCGCACCGGAACGGGACTCGATGATGCGCACCCCGGCGCGATCTTTCTACCGCTGAAGGCACAGTAGTAGATGCAAACCTGCCCTACAGCTTGCAGTCCGGGGGCACCGTGCCGTGTCCCGACGGCTTTTGCGTGGACCAACTTTTGCGAAAGGGCCCACCTTTGCTCGCTCAAACCTGTGCTCGATGAGTAGAGATTACCGCGCGCTTTCCCAAGGGATGCCCTCGTGCAACGAAAGCCGGCGCGCGGTATGCCTGATGCCGCGTTCAGTCTGGCCTTACTCCTTGGCTGGTGCCGCACTAGTGCCACAGTCACACATACATTTCGCTTCAACCCTGGGACGTTCTAGTACCGTAGAGACGCAGTAGCGGACACGCAAGAACCGCGGCGCCGTGAGGTTCTCACAGCCCGGGCGCCACGGCCCATGGACGGGCTAGGCAGGCAGCTCTTCATCGGCCCAGGAGGGTCTGTGTATGCTTTGGTGCCCTCGGCGTCTGAGGCGCCAGCGCCAAGACGGCAGAATGCGGACGATGCTGTGACGCAGCTCTTGCTCGCTCAGTTTCTGCAACGCCAGCAGCAGCAGGAGCTCTCTCTTCAGCTGGGGGCAGGGCTTCAGGATGAGGGGCCGGCAGGGGGGCTCGACAACGACGCGCTCCTATTGCAGAGCATCCTTCACGCCGTGGGCCGCGGAGGCGGAGGCATGCCGCCCTCTGCGCCGCTGGATGTGCCCCTTCCACGACAGGCGGCGCCGGCGCCCAGCGCTGGCAGGAGGGTCCAGGTCCAGGACTCGCCGAGCAACAGGCGAGTGTGCGAGGGCCCGTATTACTGGACCTACTCTACAGCGATCGCACTGTTGAGGCATACCATGCGGGGAATACCACGCGGGTTGGTCGCGCTGCCGGGTTCGCGCAAATATGACGCGTGTTCGTCCTGTATGACAACGCGGTGTCGTTCCTCAGTTATCTTGGGTAATCCCAAACCGCCCGCTTACGCCATGCCCCGCAAACTATGCGTTCTGCTGTCGGAATGCACGCGGATGGTGACGGCAAGGGCGCCTCTATTTCACCGGGTTGCTTTCGGAAGCTCGCGTGTGCCATGGGCTGACGGCAATTGCTCTCGCCCCGTTTGCACGCAGCGACTCTCAAAGCCCTCCACCAAACGGACGGGCGGCTCACAGTGGCCTAGGGACGGCTTCGTTGAGCGCCAAAGAGAAGAACCGGCAGGCGCAGAGGCGGTTCAGGGAACGGCAGAAGGATCTCATCGCCAACCTCAAGCAACGCGTCGAGGACCTGCAGAACAAGGTGAGATTCGGCATACTGCTCGAACATACGCAGTGTTGCGTTTTAAGGGGGAAGCCGTTACTGCGGCCGTCCTCATATCAGGTCAGGCCTTCTTAGGACGGCCAGTGTAACCCACCCACCCCCCCGGTTGAGAGAGAGAGGTTACACAGGCTGATGGGGGTGGGGGCGCCCAGGCACGCAGCTAAGCCACCAACCATCGGTTGAGCGCGGTCTTCCTTCCCATGGGCGTCCCCTCAGCGCTTCGCCATCCCCCTGCCCCTGCTGCCGGCCCCTGCTGCCGGCCCCTCTTCAGGTTGACCGCAGCGAGAAGGAGATCATCAACCTCAAGGAGGAGAACGCCATGCTGCGGGGCCGCATGGAGGGCGGGGGCGCGGGCGGCAGCGTCACCCTTCCTGCTGAGGCCCTGCAGTCCCTGCTGCAGCTCTCCAACGGCGCCGGCGGCCTCCCCGGACTGCACGACTCACTCACAGGCGGGATCGGGGGCCTGGGGTCCGGCGGCGGCCTGGGCGGCGGCGGCCGCGGCCGCAACGGCGGCGGCGGGGCTGGCGGCGGCGGTGGAGGCCTGGACGGCGGTGGCGGCGGCGCGCTGCCGCGGGGCCTCCCCCTGGACCTGGGGTCCCGCGCGGGGGAGCTGTTGCTCCGCGGCGGCCTGGCCGACGTCAAAATGGAGCGCAGCTGATGCGGCCGCGCCCCGCCGTCGACCAGGCGGGTGGGGCCCGGCTCGCGGATGGTCGTGGGAGCGGGCCGCGTGGGAAGCGTCCGCGCCAAGCTCGGCGTGGGGGTTTTGGGTTGCATCGGCGGATCCCGCCTTGCCTATACCGCCTTTCTATATCCACGAGTCCCGACGAGACGACTGAGGCATGGACGGCTCTTTGTGTCAACACTTGAGAACATCACTGAGAATTTGACGGCCGACCAGGCAAGCATCCGACTGAGACTGGGCCGCGGCACAGCGCTAAGCGCATAGCGCCGCGGCTCACGGCTGGCGGCCCTTCAGGGCCCCAGCCCCTGTCCATCGGAGCGGCGGCATCACTACAGCATTTGAGCCGGCAGCTGCCTTGGCGGTAGGCTAGGGAGGCTAATACGGGATCATGACTTTGGTGCGGCAAATAGAAGGGGCAGCGGTCGCCGGCACCACGGCTGACTCAGGGGCCGTGTGCGAGCCCGGGGCCGGCCGCGGCGGCCGCTGCTGGGTTGAGCTCGGCGCAACAGCACTGCCGCACGCAACGCACTTGCAAAATCAGCTCAGAAGAATGGGCGGCGGCTGCGGGGGCGGGAACATGGCGGGCGTACAGGACAAGGGCCGCGCCTGCCGCAACCCGACCGCCGTCGGTTTTGCATATCGGTTACGTGGCTACGTAGGTTTCGCTGCATGCATGAGCGCGGTTGGGCATTATTACTGGAAAGTTGCGAGGGAGGGAGCCAGGGGGCAGGACTGGTGGCGGCACATTTGCGCGGCTCTTCCATTGGGGTCGCAGCCGAGGGCAGGCTTAGTTTGTAGACCGTCAGATTCCGGGGTGTAGTACGTTGAGGGTTTCGTAAGATGCGCTGCCGATGGCCCGGGATCGCCGTATGGAGGTGGTGCCCGCGCCGGGACATGATGGAAACCCGGGTTTTGGGGTAGGCGCCGTGGGCTCTTGGTCCATTGGGAGCGCACTGATCGAGCGGGCACGTGGGCCGGCAATGCCCTGCAGCCGCTGCGGGTGTGCGCTGCGGGGCCCCAGCGGGGGCCGCCGCTGCGGCACATACCCACAGGCGGCTGGCGGCAGCGGAACGCGGGTCTGCGCCCGCCGCGGGGCCTGATATTGGGTCGACGGAGTCCTTGGGGGCGCTGCGGCTAAGCCAACGAGACGGCACGGTGCAAGCCCTGACCTGAGCGTCTGTGCATGTTTCGTGGTTTTCCTGAGCCTGAGTTGTCCTAAGCTTAACTAAGCGTCTGTCTTTACTTGAGCCATGGGGCGGCCGGAAGGGAGCCAGCCTGTGCGGCCCGGCTTGCCCGCCTCCTGGCTCTGACGCCGCAACGCTCCCGAGGTGCTGCGGCGCCGATTCATTATCGTAGCTCCGTCTGTGCTTGTGGGTTGCTGTCTAGCTATCAACGAACACATGCACTTGAATGGCGTGAAGGCCGTGACTCGCTAGCGGGTCCGGGGGATGCTGGGGATGTTTACAAGCAACGGGAGAGGGAGCGCCGCTGGCGCGTGGCTCAAGGGTGTACCGGTATGCTTCTCGGCGGTTAGTGCGGTTACCTGGTTGCAATTGTTCCTACCTTTGTACAATTCGGCTGGCAAGTTACAACCCAATTGGATTGGGCATGGGTAGGTGGCGGTGACCCTTCCAGACGGGGTGACCATGCGGGCGAGTCAATGCCAGACGAGGGGCGAAGTGGTTTGGCCTCAATATGTGCCCTATGCTTTATTCTGGGAGACACTGCCTGGGGGGGCAATGGGGAGGTATGCGGCTCTGCGCCCACACTCCTGCCTCAGGCACTAGGTTTCTGGGGGTAGAAGAGCGTGATAAGGTCTGTCGAGCGGGGCTTTCGGGGTCCTGCGCGCAGGCAGCACGCAGGCTGGGCCACGTCGGCCGGTGCGTCGCGAGCCCTATGCAGGCAAGGGTCAAGACAAAGGGCGGGGCCAGGCGAAGGGAGGAGGGGATGGCGGTGAGCGGTGCAGTGGATCGTTGACCATGACGCGACGCGCGGTCGGGGGCTTTGGGGCGGCCCGCTGGGGCTGCACCGGGGCCTCTCGGCGCGCCGCGCGGAAGGAGGACTGGAACGGAGGACTGTTGGCGCCTTTGCGCTGAGCACTAGAGCGATGGGACGGGGGCGTGGTCAGGGGCTCAAGGAAAGCAAGACGGGTTGTACATGGTTATAGCCGGCCGGCTGCTAGCTCGGCTGCACATGGGACCGTATCTTGTGGACAGTACTAAGCTCGCAATTCGTTTCTCGCATTTCGACGCTGGCCTTTGGGCATTGCAGCCTGCATTGAGCGCAGGGACATGCTGCCGGCGCGCGTTGTCATGTTCGTTGGGTAGAACGGAAGGAAGCGGTGAGGGGGGCCGTGCGACGAGTGTGGGGCGACGCAGCCCGCCCGATGTCATGTACCGCGCTAGCCTTCCGAGTGCCGCGTAGGCCCTCGTTGTCGTTGGTAGGAGGGCAAGTAGGTTGCTGCTGGCGCCTCGCAAGTCTGTTTGTGTGTGTGGATCTGTGGTAGCACTGGTTGTGCGTTGGCGTGACGACAATAAGCGCTGTGCTGTTTGCGCAGCGAGGGATGGAACCGGGCAGCCTAATCTCGAGCCCCAGCCCAACCGCTGCCCGAGCTGCTCATAGCTCATTGTGCAGCCTGCAGTTGGAAGCGTTGCACACCATGACGAACAGAATACGACAGCCGCCGTCAGGGGACGCCGCTTCTTGTAGGTCAGGACGCGGGGCGGGAGGCATAGAGGACAATGGGAGCAAGAGAAGCTGGGCAAGCAGCGCAATCTCATAGGCGGTATGCACCTTCCTAGGAGTTCTCCCCGTGCTGATCCCCTGCTAGGGGCCCCGCCCGGGCTTCCGCGGCCCCTGCGTTCTGCACTTGGTTCAGACCGCACTCTGCTTCTATGCTGGGGCACCGCCTGGTGGCGGGGGATACTGGCGGCGGTGGGTCCGCTGGCGTGAGCGCGAGTTGGCTTGGCCGATGCAATGACGGGATCTGATCTGATCTGATCTGATCTGAGGCCACGCAAGGGCGGGCGAGAGGGATGTCGCGAGTACGGCGCGCTTCCCCAAGGGATCCCCTCGTGCAACGAAAGCCGGCGCGCGGTATGCCTGATGCCGCGTTCAGTCTGGCCTTACTCCTTGGCTGGTGCCGCACTAGTGCCACAGTCACACATACATTTCGCTTCAACCCTGGCACGTTCTAGTACCGTAGAGACGCAGTAGCGGACACGCAAGAACCGCGGCGCCGTGAGGTTCTCACAGCCCGGGCGCCACGGCCCATGGACGGGCTAGGCAGGCAGCTCTTCATCAGCCCAGGAGGGTCTGTGTATGCTTTGGTGCCCTCGGCGTCTGAGGCGCCAGCGCCAAGACGGCAGAATGCGGACGATGCTGTGACGCAGCTCTTGCTCGCTCAGTTTCTGCAACGCCAGCAGCAGCAGGAGCTCTCTCTTCAGCTGGGGGCGGGGCTTCAGGATGAGGGGTCCGCAGGGGGGCTCGACAACGACGCGCTCCTATTGCAGAGCATCCTTCACGCCGTGGGCCGCGGAGGCGGAGGCATGCCGCCCTCTGCGCCGCTGGATGTGCCCCTTCCACGACAGGCGGCGCCGGCGCCCAGCGCTGGCAGGAGGGTCCAGGTTCAGGACTCGCCCAGCAACAGGCGAGTGTGCGAGGTTATCACAGCCGTGTGTGTGAGACTGTGCGGGGGCTGCCGGGGGCAGTGCGTGGGGGAATGCCGTGCCAAGCCACGGAGTCACTGTCGGCAGTGGGTTCCCCCTTTCTTCAAAGTTCCTCGTAGCATAGCCGCAGAGCCTGGTGAGAGAAGTTTCACAGGTTGATGGGGGTGGCCAAGGCAAAACAAGTGCGAGAGAACGCGGGTTGCCACTTGCCAGCTCCCCCATGACCCAGGAGCTGTCTTTCCCCAATGGACAGCGCAGCCACGCCAGACCACGCGCGTTGCTCAGGACGTTGGCCATGCGTGGGATGCGTCAGGCCGACTGTTTGAGTGCCGTGAGTGGGCCATCCACGTGGCCTTTCACGGCCCACACGCGTGGGCGGCGTGGCCCCGGTGCCACCCCGCCCTCCGCCTCAACCCCTTGGCCCCTTCCTCTGACACCTTTCCCTCCTGTTGCTCTCCACGCACCCCTTCTGCGCGATGCCGCGACTGCCGCTGTCCAGTCTGGCCGCTCCATCCTCCAATCCCACCATGACCGGAAGATCCCGTGGCAGGAGCGAACAGGCTGCGGTTACGAGGCCCCTGGGGTGGCAGGCGATTAGGGCAGGGGCGGAGCACGGGTGACGTGGACCCCTTGCGGGCTGCGCTGTTGCTCCGGGGCTCAGGGACAGACTGAGGGCTCGGGTACAAGGTGACAGGGGGTCCTGCGAGGGACTTCGGGCACGGCAGGCAGGCCATGTGATTGAGGCATTCGGCATACCCCACGGGGTCTGTGTAGGGCGTGGAGGGTTGCGGAGGGTCTGGCGTCCGGGGGGTTCGTAGTTGACCCCACTGCACTGAAGTGACCGGGCATTACGGTTAACTGCGACAGCAGTACAGCAGTTGTCCAGCTCTCAGCCCTCGAGAGATTGTGGATGGCGGGGGGGGGGGGCGGCATCAGTCGGGCAGAGACAGGGCAGGAAGGGGGGAGGGCGTTGGCGCAATTAGGAGAGGAGGCATCACAGGTAGGATGTTCGGGGATGGGAGGGATCGAGTCACGGGAAGGATGCTCAGCGGGGAACCAGAGACCGGCACCGAGTATTTCCCCGCTGAGCATCCTTCCCGTTCCCCTCTGCGGACATGGCAGGGCCGCGGCCAGGGGGGAACCGACTGCTGTGACTGCTCCTTGGGATGGTGCACGGCATCATCCCCACTGCCCCTTCGCCTCTCCGAAGCGAGCGCACGTGGTACCTCATTCGGCATATCCGTTGCCTGGCCGCCATCAGTCCCGAAACGCGGTGGACCTGTCACCCAACACTCACATACATAGCAGCATACATTCGAGGCCCAGGACGACCCCCGTCAACAGCCTAGGGCATCGCGAAGAATGGCCAGTTCGCAAAACACCGGGAGAAATGCCACGAACCACCTGTTTGACCGTTTATATGGGACGAAGCAGTTCACGGCGGGCGCAGAGCTGCAGCTGCCTCGCAAGGTGCCGATGCGCGTGGAGCCCAAGTCCTATTTCGGTGAGCTCACAGCGCTCTCCAGCTTCAAGCCTGCGTTCGTGTGGCACTGTCTTACCGCCCTTCTGCCTGATTGCAGCTAACGAGCGCACCTTCCTGAGCTGGATGGGCATGGCTATTACCCTGGGCGGCGTCTCCTCAGCTCTCATTGGCTTTTCGGGGGACGACGATTCGACAGACCACCTCATCTCGAAACGCACGATAGACATTATCACGTGCATCTACTCGCCGCTCTCCATCCTCATCATGTGCTACGCGCTCTTCACTTACGAGTGGCGGAGCAAGTTCATGCGGACAAAGCAGGTGTGCAAGCTAGGGCGGCGGGGGTGTGTGTAGGGGAAGGGCACAGGGGGGTTGGGAGCAGGGGGGCAGAGGTGCAGGGGGGGGTTGACGGGGATAGGGTTTCAGCGGAAACGGAAGGGGGCTCCCAACCAGCCGTGCCTGCACAGTGCTCTGGGAAGGGCGGGGCAGGGGTATTAGGTCGTCAGACACTAGGCTCAAAATGGTGGTCGGAAGCTTCAGGAGGGACCCCTAGCCACACCAGGTTGCCCATCGGGCACAAGCGCGTCTCCTCGAAGTGCGGTCCCCATCACTCCCTCACCTGAACGCTTCACGACGCCGCTGTGTTAGCCCAGCACCCCCCCCCGTCCCTCGTGCTCGGCATACGGTTGCACTGCACTCACATGGCATCACATGACATGATTCCGTCCTGTGGCATGGTCGCCGGTCGCATGTGTCACGCCAGCGCGCCAGAGGTTCCTCACCGTTAATGCCACCCCCCCCCCCTCACACACACCGACCCCCGGTGACCCCCCTCCCACGCCCACACACACACCCTTCTCCTCCTCCCCATCCTCCTTCCTACCCCTAGATCGGCTTCTTCGACGACAAGGTCGGCCCCATCACGGTGGCGGTGCTGGTGCTGCTCACGCTCATCACCATCTTCGTCATCGCCCTCATCGACTACCTCTTCTGAGCCCAGGACCCCTAGGAGCCCCTAGGAAAGCCTGGGACCTTGCCTGGCAGGGGGCGGCCCGGCCTCCGCCCGAGCGTGCCCCACGCTGCGCCCGGCTGCAGCGGGGGATGCAAGTGGGCAGCAGCTCGCAACGCCCGACGGAGGTGGTGCGCGGGGCGGTGCGTGGCGCCGCAGGCGCAGGCCGGGGTGTTCTGGGGCAGGCCGGCGGGATGCCAGCTCGCCTGAAAACCCTTCGCGCGTCCAAGCGTCTGCAGCCTGTGCCTCAGGGCTGAGTGAGCGACGGCGGAGGCACGAGCCGAGAGGGCTGGGGGCGCTGGGGCCTGGGGCGCGCAGCGGTGCTGGGCTGCGCCTGGCGGTGGGTGCATCGACAGATGGGGGAGGGACGGCATGCTGGGTCAGGGCGGGTGCAGGGGCCAGCTCCGTCGGGCCCGAGGCTCCCTCGGCTGCCGGGCGTGACGCACCACAGCATGCGCACATCGGGGGGGAGAGAGGCCTAGGCGTTGGCCTGTGTTCCTTTTCGCTGAGTAGGGGGGGCAGATGGACGCAGCTGGGCCCTCGGGGCCGGACAAGTTGGGCGTTGCGAGGCCATGCCGCCATTCGGCCTGCGGCTAGGTACGGCTGAAAGCTGGGCGGGCCGACTCGGAAATGCCTTGTCCTTGCTGTTCTCTTTGGCCCCGCCTGGCCATCGCGTCCAAGCCATAGGCGGATGTGAGTGTGGTTGGACTGAGAGACAGTCCTACCTCGCGGGCCTGAACATGCCGCCGCTGCGGTGGGGCCTTGAAGGCCGTGCGAGCTTGGGTATGGAGGTGACTAACTTGTGAAGTTGCGGGTTCGGTAGGTTAGATGGGTATCTATGTGCTGTGCTGCACAGTTGCTGGGGTACAGCCGTGCATGGCGAGGAAAGTGACAGCTTGGGGCGATGCAACTGGCGTTGACTCTGCCAGGTTCAGTACCGGCGGTGTGTTCCGTGGTCGATAACGGAAGGGGAACGCTTGATACTCACGAGGAAGAGAGTGGAAAGAGAGTGGAAGGCAGGCGGTGTGGCTGTGGGCATGTGGCTGGCTGGGTACACAACGAACGGATCCATTTCTGAGCCCGGGCGTGGGTTGGTGTTCGGGGACTAGGGCGTGTTCTGGGCGTGAAGCCATTTGAGGCGTGCTATCGGTTGGGCGAGGGACCCCACGGAGCCAGGCCAACATAATGCGACGCCAGTCACCACGGCACTACGCCCCGTTGTCTATAATAACCCCACGGAGCTGCAGTCCCTTCTGGGACAGAGAGAAGCACGACGGTGTTGTAAGGATGGGCGCGCAGACTATCGTCTTGGCGAATGCGGGCATCAGCCCCCTGCTCCCTGGCGCCCCTGAAGTATTGCCCGCGTCGGCGTCCGCACCTGCACCCGCCCACAGCGGAAGGTGGTTTTGCGGGGGGTTGACTGCTGGGACGCCGGTGCGTGTCACGAGGGCGTCCGGGATGGTCCGGGTCCGGAGCGTGGGATCCCTTGTCTTGCCGCCCTTCGCGTCCGCGCCAGGGAGCCAAGCGCACTGCACAGCACGGCGCTCTTCTTAAGGCTGTATGCCTGGGGCGTGCGTGCATGGAAGGAATCTGACCAGCGCCGGCTGCACGGCATAGCGTTGGCGGCCAGCCTGGGGCCTTTGCTCTGGGCTTGTGAAGGGGCGGTCAGCAACCACCTGATGTGATAAGGAATGGGCCGATGGGCGACTGGGAACGGGAGCCCTGGCGGCGGATATCGAAATGCATCGCCCTCTCCGCTATGGCAAGATGCCCTACTGCTGCCAAAGGGGTTCGGCCACAAGAAGCCCTTGAGCAGCTTGCAGGTAAGCAAGGGCTTGATGCCTGCCGGGCTGCATGGAAGGCAGAAGCCGGCAGCATCGAGATGCTTTTTCCTGGAAGGCCGGTCAGACAGGCGGTGGCTGCTTGCGCAGAATCAGATCGCCGAGAAGGAGGGCATCGAGCGAGAAAGCGCATACACTGCAGGTTACAGCAGTCCGAAAGCCCCAGCCTCCGGTATGGGTCCTGCGCCCACACTAGCACCGTCCAGCCAATAAGCCGTCCCACGCGCCCACACTGCTCACTCTCTGAAACATACACAAAACTGGGTTCCCCGGGTCTTGGGTCCCCATCACCCTCCTCTCGAGGCCACGCACACGCCGAACACAAAACACACGGTGCGCGTGAAGTGCCCTTGGGGACAGCCTCGTTGGTATGTGTCTATCCGTACACTTGGATGCATCGAAGGGGCATCCCCCCACTCTGAGGTGTGGCGCCCCAACGCTCCGATGCCTGACCTGTAAAGCCCGGCCGCTACTCTTCTTCCGAAGCCGCCGACCCGCGGCACGCCGCCAGTCGGGGCCAGTCAGGGTCTCTGCAGCACATAAGCCTATGTAGGAGGGCGCAGAGCCGGAGTCCGAGCCGCCGCGCAAACAAACGGCGCCCCGGCAAGCCCACGGCCCCGGCCCTCCAGGGCTACGCTCGCACTTCCACCCTCCCGTCTGCGCCGTACACCCCTCAGCCGCCCAGTCCCTGCCGTGCTGCCCACTCAGCTCATTCCTCGCCTCTTATGCCCCAGACAATGAAATGCGTCCGCCCCCGCTGCGCGGGCCGCGGCGCAGCTCCGCCTAGCACCAACCCAGCAACCGCTCCCTGCGCCCCTCATCAACCGTCAACTGCCAGCCGTCACGGCCGCAGCTGCTAGCGCTCCAGCCGCCTCCGAAGCCGCCACGGCTTTCATGCGTCGCGCTCCTCCGGAGACGCCAAAGCGCCAGCCAGCTGCAGCCGCCACAGCAGCCAAGTCCACCATAACCGTCACCACGACCGCCAAGCGGGGCGAGCCGCTTAGTAGACGACGGCGCTCGGGTTGGCGTCGAAGTCCACGGAGCCCGTGTCCTTGGGGGTCATGATGAAGACCTGGAAGATCTCGGCCACCATGCGCTCCACGTACGGCGCGCGGGCCAGGAGCTTGATGGGCGCGGGCACGTTCCACGTGCCGATCTCGACCACCTGGAGGGGGGAAGCGGAGGGTAGGTCAGCAGAGGCCCCGTGGTCGCGAAGATTCCGATGGGCAGACCAGGCGGAGCGGCAGCACCCCTCGACTTGCACAACGCCCAACTCCCGACGTGTGGGCGGTGCACGCCCCACCCGCCAAGCTCTTACCCCCTGCTCCACTGACCCCTTCCCCGAGCACACCTTGTTGTTGAGCTTCACCAGCTCGTCCATGCGGCGGAAGAACTCGGGGTTCTCCACGTCGGGCACGGCCGGGAAGATGCGCTCCGTCGACTTGTTGGTCTCGATGATCACTGCGGATTGAAGGCAGATTGAATGGGATTAGAATGGCACGCGCACCATGGTTTCAATTTGCACACCCGAGTGTGACGGTTTTTCCGCCTCATCCCGCTCAGACTGGCCCCAGCCCCTCATCAGCCGTCACCGCCCGGCCTCCTCACCGTGCTGGTTGAACTGGGTCGTCTGCAGGCCCAGGGACTCGTAGAAGGCCGAGCGCTGGTGGTCGTTCAGGTACATGGTGATGTACACCGACAGGCAGAAGAAGCGCGACCACAGCTTGGCGACCCAGTCGTCGATCATGTTGGGCTGCGACTTGAGCACAGCGGTGAAGAAGTCACCTGCAAGCGAATAATCGAGGGTTCAGTCGGCACGGAGTCCTCTGGCGGGGAGGAACCAACCCGCAGCGGAGCTGCAGCATGGGAATTCAGAGAAATAAATTGGGGCAACGACGCACCGTGGCGGTTCTCGTCCTGGCACCAGTTCTCGAAGTACTCGAACAGGGGGTACAGCTGGTTGTCGGGGTTGCGCTGCAGGTGGCGGTAGATCGAGATGTAGCGCCAGTAGCCAATCTTCTCGGACAGGTAGGTGGCGTAGATGATGAACTGTGGGGAGAGGTGACGGGGAGCCAAGCGGTGTCAAGCCGATGTCGTCAGGACACACCCGCATGCCTGTTTATCCCGCTAGGCTCCCTGCCGCTGCCCCCCGCAGAGACCCCCAAAGCACCCGTCCCCCAAGCGCCAGCCCCACCTTGGGCTTAAAGTAGGTGTAGGTGCGGTTCTTGGTGAGGAAGCCCAGGTCCAGGGCCAGGTCGAAGTCAGACAGAGCCTTGTTCAGGAAGCCGGCGTGGCGGGCCTCGTCACGGGACATGAGGGTGAAGATCTCAGCCACCACGGGGTTGATGGGCTTGAGGCGGCGTCCCAGCTCCTTGTAGAGCAGGAAGCCGGAGAACTCGGCAGTGCACGAGCGCTCCAGGAACTCCACGAAGATCTTGCGGGCAGGGCCCTGGATGTTCTTGGCGGCGTCCTTGAAGGTCTGTGGGGGGGAGGGGAGTTCGGGGATGGTCAGACGGAGGTTGGAGCCACACAGCTTGGCGAATTCCGCGACCCGCACCCCCGAAGTCCCGATCAGGCCCCAAATCGTGCGCGAAGCACCCTATGCCTCACGTTGTTGCGCACGAAGTGGGTCTGGTTGTAGTCCGTCTTGAACTCAGCCAGCATGGCGTCGAACTCCTCCATGTTCAGGTTCTTGTTGATCTCAAGGCTGAACATGCGCTCCATCTCATCGAAGTCGGTGGTATAGAAGCGGGGGGTCAGGAGAGACTCCTCAGCGGCGACCTTCACGCCCGAGCGCATCTTCTTGAAGCCGAGCTCATCGACTTCAGCGGGCGCGGCGGACGCGGAAACGCGCACGCTGCTGCGGCTGGGGCGCACAGCGGCCACGCGGGCGCGCGCGGGCAGCTGCTTGCCGACAGAGCCGCTAACACGCTTGTTCATCATCGTGGCCATGGCTGCACGCTGGGTCTGGGCAGGATCGGAGTCCGGCCGCAAGACTGAGGTGCTAGTGGAGGCTGGGTAAAGCAGTGCGAGCAGGTGTTGCGAGAGCGCAAGGCAGAAAAATGGAGAATGCAGTACACTGATCCCCCATGCAGCATGCGCGGATTCTGGAGCCTGGAGGAACAGCCACGTCGCCTCTGTCTGCGCCAGACAAGGCGTATCACACTTATTGCTGCAAGCGGAGGCTGGGCTGCTCTCGTTGGGGCAAGGGGCGAGTCGACGAGTCGGCAAGCGGTCCGCGCTGCCAATCGCTTGCGCGCGAACGAGCCCAGTGTGGCCACGGTGGAAGGGGATGTGAGCAATTGTGCACAGGAAGCAAAAAGCCTGCGGAATGCAATGCTGCGCGCCGGGCGGAAGGTCCGGAGTCGCGGAACATCCAGTCGCGGGGGCGACGTGGCACGGTCCCACAGCACGCGCCCGGCTTTCGGCATCCTTCCCGCTCCTCCGCCCACGCCCAGCCGCTGCTGCCCTGTCGCCAAGTACCGTGCATCATCGATTCCGCCACGAGTAGGGGCCTGCGTGATCGGGCCGGGTGGAAAGGCTGCAGCATCACATGCCGACATGTGCGGGACCGGCAGGTGGCAGCGGACCGCCCGCAAGCCCTGCCGACTATACAAAGCCCCTCACGCCGTCTGCCCGCCGTTTGAATGGTCCATCAGCAGCGGCGGAGGCCTGCTGTCCCTCCCCGCCCTCGTCCGTCCCTGCCCAACCGTGACCTCAGGTGGCGCAGTTCATGGGTTCCCGGAAGCGGCCGCAGCCCGAAGCGTTGCTGCAACTTCCAGGCATTGAGCTCCTGAAGGCGCCACATGTATGCACACCACAGGTCCACCTGGGTAGGGGCAGGAGACGGTGGGCATGAGATGGTTGAAGGGGGGCCAGGGCTGGGTGCCTAGTAGAGCACGCCAGCAGCTTCTGGTGGGCGTCTGGCGTCCTACCGGACGTGCCTCAAGCGCCCCGAGCCAACTGCTACCGCACTCTGACTAGCCGTCCCGTGTCGCAAGCAGGTCATGCCCATGCTACGCGCTGCTTTGATACTTGGGCACCTAGGCTTTCGTCTCGCGTTGCATGAGCGCCCCACCCTTTTGCGTGTCAGTGCTTTATGCTGCCTTCTCAGCAACGCCCATGGCGCCATTGGGGCCTTGGCGTGAGTGGTACCCAGGTATCGCAGACATCCTACCGATACGGGCTGCAGCCTGCAGCGCCAGCATTGGGAGTCCAGGGAAGCGTGGCGCTAGTAATCAGCCTGACTGCAGAGCTCCTCCGAGCCCGGACAAGTTGCCCGGGCCCCCTAAGCCTTAGCCCTAGCACTCTACGCTGTTCAAGTTTGCCGGTCCCAGCCCATTCCCCTGGGCTTATGCCTGCACCATCTTCTCTGCAAGGCTGCCCACTTGCCCAGTTCTATGCTCTCCACTGTTATCCTCACTTACCTCCCAAAAGCCTCCGAGGCGGGGGTGCTCCGGGGCGAGGGCGGCCACGGGGAAAGAGTTGACACCGGTCACCTGCACACGTTGGCGGGGCACGACACAGGAGTTTGCAGCGGAGGTGGAGGTGGTGCGACGTCGTATAGTGTAGCGCTTGCAACGCTTGGGTCTGAGACTGAAGAAGGCGAAAAGCGGCGCCAAAACTGTCATGCCGATGGCGCAGGTATCTTCCGGGGCTGGGCACAGAGCCGTCGGCTTGGCGCACCATATCGAGATCAAAGAATGCGCTTTGACGTGTATAGGTAGCGCAGGCGCTCAAGGAAAATTGAAGCTAAAGGAAAAAGCGTACCGCCGTTCCGGTACCCCTCCGGCGTCCGGGAGTCCTAGCGTACCTGTGATCGGTCCTCCAAGGCAGCTAGCGCCCCAGCAAGCCATCTGTTTATGGTCTATCCGCGTCCATGAGCTTCAAATCTGTGGCAGGGCGCGGAGGCGACTTTGGGGGCTTCCGTCGTGGAATCGCGCGCCGGCTTCAGCCGGTTCGCCGTCGCAGGTGCCCCAGCTCCCAGCACCACGCACAGGACCTTCACGTACCAGCGTCGTGCAAAGCTGGCCCACCCCACCGAGCTGGGGTGCTGGTATATCAGCACGGCATGCCGCCGTGACCTCAGTCTGGTCGCCCACGGAGCGCTCCGCGACACGTCTGAACGCTAATCTCCATTCTTATCCCGACTTGGGTGGCACTCTGGTCGGCTCGCGTCATGTGTAGCTACACAGCGTCGGGTTGATGCTTGCACGCGGCCAACGTAGCGTTGGCCGAAACACTGGCGCTGTGTATTGCTGTGTACCTATGGCAGATAAGGAATTGGAATGACGGGTCTGTATGTGTGCTGGTGACACAAAGTTGGGAAGCGAAAGTACCGCAGTCGGTTGTGATGGGGCCGATGCAGGTAGCCTGGCCACGGTTGGGCACGCAGGGGCGCCGAAGAGTGCCGTGTGGCCCCGCGTAGTTGTGCTCTCCCAACTCTTCAATCCCGTCGGGGCTTCAAGGCTCCACAGGTGCAGACTGGGCCCCTGAACCGGCGCCTTAATAAGTGCCCTCCAAATCTCCGTTCCTCTCCGACCCTGCTCCGGCCAGTCAGCAGACCCCTGGACCTTCTTTGAAATCCACGAACCCCTGGAGGCCCGCCTGCGGAACCCGCTGAACGCCACCTCTCCGCGCGCATGCCGTTCCATCTAGCACTTTGTCGCCGTGCTGCGGTTTTCCTGGGCGCAGTGCGCGGGCGCCATGCCCACCAAGCTCTCGTACTTTAGACCTTACACAGCCTCACCGCCCAACGCGACTCCATCAGCACGCAGCTTCCACCCTGTCTCCAACGGAACCCGCCAGAGGCTACCTCAGCACCCGGTGGTCCGTGATGCAGCCCCTGCCGCCTTACCGGCCCCCCAAACCTCGCAATGCCTTGCCTAGCACGCCATTCATAGGCATGACGACCCGCATCTGTCAGCCCATGCCAGCCGCACTCCCATCCTCCCTAAATGTCCCTTCTCCCAGCTCATCAGCTCCACATCCACGCAACGCTCTTACAGACGCTTCCGGACACACGGACCTCCGGGCCCGAGACAAGTCCGCTTAAGAACGCCGGCCGATGACGACATAACTGCGTCCAGCGTCTGCGCTACTACCTAGCCCCTTTCCCCCGCCCTCTTGTAACACCCGGCAACACGCCAACACGCGCCGAGCAACCACCCTCTCAGCCCTGGCATGCGAAGCCCCGAACCCTGCATGTTCACTCCTCCAAACTCGTCATCGCACCACCTCCCATCGCTCTTGACCCTTGACCATCGCGCTCCTTGCCCGGGCCTGGCCGGCCCTCAAGTCTTCGCTGCTGCCCTGCGTGCGCCGCCGCCCCGCCCCGCCCGAGCGATTCCACGACATTTGCCGTCAGCTGGGTACCCGGGTCTCGCTGGGCTGAGACCGCGAGCCCCGCCTCTCCTTGCATTCCCCCCGGCCCCGGCCCTGCTCCGACTCCGGCAGCCGCAGTGGAGCTCACACTCCCGCCAGCCTCGCCAAGAGCAGCAAGCCGGCGAGGGGTGTGCCCGCCGTCCCGCGCCCCACGGACCGCCAGACGGCGTCAGCGCCAGGGTAGCACCAGCCTCAGGGCCGACGGGCTCTCTGCTGCCGAGCCGCCCTGCAAGCTACGCCTCCCGCCAAGCTGCGGCGTCGCACCGCTCTGCTCCGTGCCACGCCGTGCTGTGCTCCGCCACGCCGTGCTGCGCCGTGCTGCGTCTCCGCACACGCAGAAGGCTGCAGCAGCGCTCCAACCGGCGAAGGCCTCGGCCTCTTCCAGGGTTGGGCCCCGGGCTCCCGGCCTGCGCTGAGGTGCCGGCCCGGTGCGGAGGCAAGGCCCCGACCCCAACCCCGACCCCGACAGCGCGGTTGACGTTGACGCTACTCCACGTGCTGGGCTGCCCGACCCACATGGCCCGGCGGCCCACGTGCTGCAGCCTCGGTCTGCACAGCGCCTCGACCGGCGCCGACCCACTGCCGCGTGCCGGGCGGGGCCCGCAGGTCCTCCATGTCGGCCCGCGAACGCCCGAGACCCAGCCCCTCGACGCCCCGCTCTCACAGGCGGGCGGGAGAGGGGCACCGAGAGCGCAAGCAGCCGAGAGCCGGCCCGTGGGCCAGCGGTTCCGGACGCCGCGACGATCGCCATGCTCCCGCGGGAGGTGGGTGCGGCGCCCGCTCAGACGGTGGTCCATGAGAAGATGTGGACCTGCCCCTGGTCGTCGCCCACGATGACCGCCGCCCCCGGGATGGAGGTGATGGCGCGGCACACCTGCACCTGCGGGGGAGGGGGGGCGGGGGAGGACAGGGGTGGGGAGGGAGAGGGGCGGGGGAGAGGGTTAGAACAGAGCTGCGGAGGCCGTAGTCGGAGAACAAGGCACAGAGGCCCCAGCAGGTCCTGCCACAGCCGCAGCTGGCCTCCAGCAGGTGCATCCCCACCACACACGGGCCAGCCCCACCCAGCCCCCGGCCGCAGGACCCAGCCGCCTGCCCCTCGTACGAGCCTATGCCAACCCCCCACAGACCCCCCCCCCCGACTCCGTTCCGCGCCACCCACCCCCGGCAGCTGCCCCAGCAGCTGCATGCTCTGGTCCACGTTGTAGATGCCCACGCCGTCGTGCAGCGAGGAGATGGCCAGCATGGACTCGGCCTTGTTGTCGGGGGTGCCGTCCATGGTCAGGATGGCGTTGGGGGGGCCGCCCTGAGGGGGTGGGTGGGTGGGTGGAGGGGTGAGCAGCACGCAGGAGCTTTCCATGCGGTACGCCAATGTCAGGGCAAGAGCAGCTTCCCCAAATGCCAGCAGAGGGGAAGCATCCCGACACCCCGCGCGATGCAGCTGCTCTCGGCCTATCCCCCCGGCCCAGCTCCGTAGGCGCCAGCCCCTCACGTGGCCCTCCCTCGGGAAAGGTCCCCACGCAGGCCCCGCCAGGTCGCCCCCGCACAATGATCCCCTGAAACCCCGCCCCCGGCCTTCCCCCGCTCTCGGCGCGCGCACCTGCCGGTACCGCCCCCCGCCCCCGCCCTGCGCCCCGAAGTACTGGTCGATGGCCTCCGGCTTCACCACCGCCCCCGGCATGGGCGGCTGCGCCAGCTCCCACACCTTCATGCTCCCGTCCGCGGAGCCCGTCAGGATGTTGTTCTGGGGGGGGGGCAGGGGAGGAGGGAGGTTGTGTAATGTTTGGAGGCTCGTGAAGTACGAAGGGGGATGGGAGGAGGCGGAAGAGACCAAGAGGGATGGCGTCCCCGCGCCAGGGATGCGGGGCAGAGGGGTTGTGCGCGGCTTGGCTCTGCCCTGCCTTGCGCACGTGGCTGGCTGGCTTGCTTGCCTGACCGCCTGCCAGCTGCCTGCCTCCCTCCCATCCTCCGGGGAGATGTCCGTACTCACCCCGTACTGCAGTACGGACGAGATAATGCTGGTGTGCGCCCCCTGCAGCGTCTGCGTGCACTGCCCCGAGGAGCTGTCCCAGATCTGGGGGCGGCGGGAGGAGGTGGGGCGGGGCCGAAGTAGGGCGGGGCAGAGGTGAGTGCAGGTTTGGGTCCGAGGAAGGGGCACCGCACACGAGGACAGCGGTGTGCGCAACCCGCCCCTAACCTGCTCGCGGCCTCCCGGTTCCCACCCGCCCCCGTCCCGCCCGTGCGGCCCCGCCCCCCCCCCTACCCCCCCCCCCCACCTTGAGGCACCCCGCGCTGTCCCCCGTGACCAGGAAGCCGTTGATCATCTCCATGGCGTTGATGGCGTGCGTGTGGCCGCCCACGTCCTTGTCCAGGATGGTCTGGGGAGATTGGGGGGCAGGGGGTAGGCAGGTGCGGTGTGGATTGTGGTTGGGAAAGCAGGTTGATGGCCACCTCCCGGCCGTCTGCCCTCCCACCCCCACCCTCCCGCCCGCCCGCCTGGGTCTGCGTGACCCCTCGGAGGCTGACAGGGCTCGGGCCCGGGCCCGGGCCCGTCCGGGCCCACCCGCTGCCCCGCCCCCCCCCCCCGGGGCCCACCTTGCACACGAAGGCCTCCCCCTCCATGCCCCACACGCGTATGCTACAGTCCTGGCCGCAGCTGAACAGGAAGTTGTTGGCGGCCAGCAGCTGGTTGATGTGGCCCTGGGGGGGGGGGTGAGGAGGGGTGAGGAGGGGTGAGGGCGGTGTGTTTGTTGCTGAGCGGATCGCGCCGACGCCAGGAAAGCGGCGGCTGTGCCTCCGGCGAGGTTAGGAGAGGGATTAAGGAGCAGGCAGGAGAGGCGAACTTGTTGCCGGGCATCAGCAAGTCGGCACGCGGGAGCCAGCGGCCCCACTGTAGCCCGCTATCAGCCCCTCCCGCGCGTCCCCAGCTCCCCACCCTGTGCCCGGGGATCATCTGCGTCTTCCCGGCCGCCGTGTTGTAGAAGTTGATGATGCCCTCCTGGTTGGGCGGGGTGCCCTTGACGTACGCCACGAACAGGAAGCCCTGGGGGGGGGTCGCGAGGGGGTTGGGTGGGTTGAGCTGGTGCGGCGGGCTGGCGCGGAGGGGTGGCGCGTGGGTGGTGGGGAGGTGGGGAAGACTCGGGAGGCGGTGGGCGCTTGGCCCGGGCGGCCCGAGTCCTGATCGAGTCCGGTTGCAGTGGCGCGAGGGCGCGAGGCCACCAGCTGGGCAGGGCGGCTGACGCGGAGTCGGACACAGTCAGGCGCGGCGAAGCGGTGCCTAGGGGCGGGGCAACGGTCCGTGCGTCCGCTAGTACGGACGGGTGGGCCCAGACGGCCCTTGTGCCTGGCTGTCTGCCTGCAGCGATGGTCCGCTTGCTCGCTTTCCCCGTGACACGCTCGCTTGCCTGCATCAACATGTCTTCCCGCAACATCCCATCCCTGCCCTCCCCAGCACTGCAGTCTCTCTCCCTGCCAAGCCTTCCTCTCCCCTGCCATCTCCCGCTCCCTCCCTGCACGCACCTGGATGTACAGGATCGTGTCCACAGGCCCCGCCAGCGACTCCTCGTGCGTAATCTGCGGGGCGGCGGGGCGAGTGAGCGTGAGCTGCCTGGCTCCCACCTGGGCCCGCGCGTTCCCTTACACCTACCCCCCCATCACTCATTCATCATCGTGCCCATGGCTGCACGCTGGGTCTGGGCTGGATGGGAGTCCGGCCGCAAGACTGAGGTGCTGGTGGAGGCTGGGTAAAGCAGTGCGAGCAGGTGTTGCGAGAGCGCAAGGCAGAAAAATGGAGAATGCAGTACACTGATCCCCCATGCAGCATGCGCGGATTCTGGAGCCTGGAGGAAGAGCCACGTCGCGTCCGCCCGCGCCAGACAAGACGAATAACACTTTCTGCTGCAGGCGGAGGCTAGGCTGCTCGCGTTGGGACACGGGGCGAGTCGACGAGTCGGCAAGCGGTCCGCGCTGCCAAGCGCTTGCGCACGAACGAGCCCAGTGTGGCCGGTGTCTGCCCCCACGCCGTGCTCGCCCCCCTGGGCCCCCATCAATGATCCCTGGGCAGCCCTGCGCACCCCTGCCCCCCCAAACGTGCGCCCTCCCCGCGTGCGCTCCAAGCCCACCATCCCACCACCCCACCCCACCCCAGTGTGGCCGGTGTCTGCCCCCACCCCATACTCCCCCCAACCCCTTCCACCCCCACCCCCTCCTCCCCCACCTGGCCGCTGGTGCAGTCCCACTGCTTGACCTTGCCGTCCTTGGAGCCAGTGAACAGCTACCGGGAGGGATTCCGAGAGGAAAGCGGACGGGAAGGGCAGAGGGAGGGGGAGGGAGGGGCAAGGAGCGGGGCGGGGGATGAGAAAGGCATCCTTGGGCTGCGTCCGTGGGCTGACCCCGGCAGCCCAGCTGGGCCGGTCCTGAGCTCCCGTCCAGGCGTGTCCCGCCCCGAGCGCCCGCCGGAGCGCCAGCCCCCCGAGCTGGCTGCTGGCACACAGCTGTCCCCGAGCGCCCCGGTCCGCCTGCTCCTCGCCACGCCTCGCCTCGCCTCACCGCGTTGGTTGCCTGGTCGTAGGCTATGCAGGTGACCGCCTGCAGGGAGCGTGGGTGGGAGGCGGGGGGTGCGGGGGGTATAGCGGCTGGGCTGGAAAGAAGTTGGGCTGGGGCCTGGTGCAGCTGCAAGGGCCGCCAAGGCAGCAGCAGCTCGGTCGGCCCTGGAGAGAACCGATGCAGCCCGCGAAGGGTCGGGTTGGGTCAGAGTTACCTGGGCGTGTGCGGGGATCGTCTTGAGCAGTGCCATGTTGGGGGGCGGGTTGGTGTTGACCTGCTGCTGCCGCTTCTGGCCTGCGGTGGGTGGCGCAGAGGGGTGGACAGGAGGTGTGCAAGGGGTGTGGGTGCGCACGGCGGGCCCTGGGCAAAGGCAGAGTTGCGGTGTGGTCGCCACCCCAGGCTTTCGGGTGCGCGTGCATTTGGGCGTGGATACTGCTCCCGTACGCCCGATGTGGGTTGGCGCTGATCCGGGCCCAGGGCCAGGGCGGCGCAACGCCCTTACCGCGCTTGTGCCCCTCCCCCCCCCCGGGGGACCACCAAAATCTCGAGCCGCTGACCCGCCCAGGCCCTGCCCAGTCCGGGCACGTACCAGGGTTGTGCCACGCCCGCCCCCCGCGGAAGCCGCGCCGAGCGCCACCGTCGTTGAAGCGGCCGCCCCCGCCTCCGCGGTAGCCACCTCCTCCGCCCCCTTGGTAGTTGTCGCCTTGATACCCGCCCTGGTACCCGCCGCCCTGGTATCCACCGCCCTGATAGCCTCCTCCTTGGTAGCCTCCCTGGTAGTTATCGTAGCCCCCGCGACCTCCCCGGCCACCGCCGCGAGACGGCCCCGGATCGTTGTATTGGCCCCCGCCATCGTAATAATTGCCACCGCCTCGCCCTCCACGGCCTTGGTAGTAGTTGCCGCCTCCATCATTGTAGCGACCACCGCCGCCACCGAAGCCACCGCGGCCACGGCCGCGGTATCCGCCGCGACCAGTGTCCCAATCTCCCATACTTTCAAATACAAGCGGACTAGATTGATGTGGTCAAGCGAACTAGCATAGCGTCAAGCGGCTACGACGGCCAAAACGTGCGCGTCAAAGGTCGCCGACCGACCGAAGGCCAGTTCCGCAAGCTTCTACTTTGCGGCTTGTGCTGGTTGTGATGAATTGAGTGCGGTTGTTCGTTGATGACGTTCCTGAGAGCAGTGGAGCATAAGTGGCAACCCGTCGTGCCTTCCGAGCTCGAGCGCCATCTGACGCGGTCGCACTCGGTCGCATATATTGGCCGCAGGGCCGGCCCCCCCACGGCACACAGCACATTTCCCATTAACCCGATAACATCTGAGTTGCTGCCGCTGTCAGGGTGTCTGGGCCCAGGAATGCACGCGTCCCAGTTCTCTCCCCTGCCCTCCCCTGCCCTCCCCAGCTCTCCCCCTCTCCCCCTGGCCTGTCGACACGATGACTCCGTAGACCACTCCAACGCCTAAAGTTCACTCTGTCACCCGTGATCATTTAACGCCAAACACGTGAGGTGTGCCTGTGAGGGCTTGCAGCGGCGTGCAGGGTTGAGGGCGAGGGGGCCGACCGAGGCCGACTTGTGCCCATGGGTGAAGGATTAGCAAGCTCTGACCAGCCGGCTGTGCCCACGACTTTGTACACAGCCACTTTCAACTGTGATTTCCCAGAGCTGTGCAGCAGGGAGACCTTTCGCATGTGGAGAGGGGACGGGAGGCCGGAGGGGTACCGAGGCGGGTTCGTGCCGATGGGCCCCCGTCCCTCCCCGGCCCATCTTGACTGCGCGCCCTTGCTCTGTAATTACTCTGCCATTCTCCTACCAGTTAGAGTACCCAGCTCAGGTCGCCACGCGCGTAGCCTTGCCCTGTTGACTCTCGGGTACCCACCCAATCGCAACGGAGGACGACCCTTCTTCCTCAAAGTGCATGTTTAGTTGACTGGGGCGTAACAACGCCCGCTGCGGGCATGAGCAGCACTGAGACGAGGCTGACCACAAGCCAGGGCCTGTACCTCCGATTTTCTCAGCTGGCTTTCACGATGAGCCAGGCACTCAGCCTGCGGAAGCTTGCTGATATGATGCACGTGAGGCAGCGGGGGCCCGGCGGTGCTGAACGCGTGCGGAGCGGCCAAAGCGACCGAAATTCTCCCTGCGCAGGGCGCGACCAGCCTGTCGCAACATCCTGCCTGGCTCCTCGGCACCTACTATGGCGTATGGGACCAGAACACCGACGCCAAGGCACTTGACGCTGAGGCAAGCCCAGGCTGTGCGCTTTCGGGAAGCAAATTTGCCTCGCACGTCCGCTGAGCGCGCGCGCTCCACCTCTGCACGCAGTCTCTTGAGGCGATGCTGTCGGACTTCCGATCTCGACTATGGATGACGTATCGCAAGGACTTCCCTGCGCTGGGTGCGTTTGACGCGGACTCTAGGGTTTGGGGGCTCCCGGAGGGTGTCGAGGGCAAAACACACACGAGGCCTCGCCGCTCGCTCGCCTTCGGTGCATACTCGAACCCAACGCTCACTTGAAGGGTCTGCTGACGGCTGGCGACGGTTGGTAGTGCCCTTGCCAGCTAAGTGATACAGTCACAAATGGCGAGACTCTTGCGCGCTGGGCGCTTGGCAGGTGCGTGCGTGTTGTCGTTGCCCCAAACGGTAAAGCAGGCAGCGAGCCAAGCCATTATCTGACTGGCAGTTGCAATGGCGACATGCAGTTGGGGCATGCAGCGGACTGCGCAAGACTGCGGCGCTAGTCGCGAGTTGGACAGCGGGCCCGGCTTTGGCTGGCTTCCTCTTGTTGGCGAACCGGGCCTTCGCGTGGTGCTTGGCTGACCGGCGTCGGCAGCTTGTAGGGGGGGGCGTCGGCAAGGGCTCTGCCGTGAGCTCCAATACAGCCGGCCGCGGCGACACGGCGTTTGTCAAGGACAGCTCCGGACGGGTGTGGAATGCGCGTTGGCAGTGGCCAAGCGGCTGCAGGCGTCGCGGCAGGCGCGCGTGGAAGCCGGGGTAGCCACTTCCAGCCCCGCTGAGGATGCGGCCAGTTCAAAGCGGCACGTGCCAGCGGAAGAAGGCGGCTCGAGGAGGGCGGGAGGCTTGCTACTCTAGCCAGCTCGAGCCCATTCGAATACTATAGCCCTCTGTCCGCGTCCCCTGCCTTGCAGGCCCCTCGATGCTGACAAGCGACGTCGGGTGGGGCTGCACCATCCGCAGTGGACAGATGCTGCTAGCCGAGGTGCGTGGGCCTGGCTCTGGGGCCATCGAGCGCTCTCTTGGCAACCAGCTGAACCCTCTCCTTGGTCCGCTCACAGGCTGTGGCGCGCGTGGCCCTGGGGCGGGGCTGGACCCGCGGCCCGGCCTCGATGGAGGCGGTCCAGCCCGTCGTGGAGCTCTTCCTGGACCACCCCGACTGCCCCCTGTCCATCCACCGCATCTGCGCGGCGGGCGTCGCGGCCGGGTGAGTCTCCTGCAGTATTGTGGTGGCTGATTTGGGTTCGCTGTATGCCGCCGCGTTGCCTGCAGCAGTCTAGTCGTGCTCTTGCGTGCAGAACACTCTGCCAAGCTTACCCTCTCCTGTTCCCTCCTGCCAGCATCGTGCCGGGGCGCTGGGTGGGCCCCTGGATGCTGTGCAAGGGCCTGGAGGCGCTGTTCGCGCAGCTGGGCCCAGCCAGGCCCATGGGCCTGCACCTGCACGTGGCGTGCGGCTCGGGCGGTGGCGCGCCAGAGCTCGACATCACCGCCCTGCGGGCCCGCATGACGGCCGCCATCGCCGCCGCCGCTTCCGCCACCACCGCCGCCGCCATCGCATCTGGGTCGGGCTCGGGCCAAAGCGCTGGCGCAGGCGGTGGCCTGGGCTCGCGCAGGACGGCGAATGGGGAGCGCGGCACGGCCGGCGCGTGCAGCGGCGGGGCGCAGGCGCGGGCGGGCGAGGGGCAGCAGCAGCCTGCGGCCGCGGCTGGGCCCGGGCGGCCCGTAGGCTCTAGCAATGGCTTGGAAACGGCGGCGGCGACGGGTGAGAGAGGAGAGGCGGGCCTGGCCTCCGGCGCGGGCAGCAGCGGACACGAACGGGAAGCTGGGAGCGAGGCGGAGACTGAGGCCGGCGCGAGGGCAGGGCCAACGGCGCAGGCGGAGGCGGAGGCCAACGGAGCTACGGGCGAGCTGTCCAGCAAAGGCCGGGCGGGGGCATGCTGTCAAGGCAGCTGCGAGCCGCCGGCGGACAAGGGCGGCGGGGCGGAGGGTGGGGGCGGCGGCCACTCCACCATGGCTTGCAACGGCAACGGCCACACCCACGCCAATGCCAACGGCCACACGCCCTCGGGCAGCGGCCAACAGCGGGCGGCGGGGCCGCCCGCGGTGGCCTCGTGGGGAGGAGACACGGCGCACGACAACGGCCGGGGCGCGGGGTGTGGGTCCTCCGGGAGTCCGAACCAGCAGGGGTCGGTCCTCATCCTGGTGCCGCTCACACTGGGCATGGACAAGGTGCGGCTCGGGCGTAGCGGCGGTCCCGGGCTGGAGTGTGGGTTCGGGCTCGGGAGCAGTGGCCGTCGAGTGGCGGGGGGCTGGAACGTGGGTCGAAGGCCATTGGTCGAGTAGCGGCGCTCGGGCGCGAGTGCGTAGCTGCTTGGACCCACGCATCGCTGGCTCGGGGTGTGGCGGCCAGCAACTATTTCGTCTGGTCTGATCTAGGAATCCCGTCGCCGCACCTTGCTCACAACTCCGCCCCAAGGCGCTGATGGACCACTCCTTTCCCTCAAACCCTCCCGCCTCGCCCCGCCCTGCCCTGCCCCGCCCCGCAGCTCAACCCCGTCTACCACCCCCAGCTCCAGGCGCTGCTATCCTGGCCCCAGACCGTAGGCATCGTGGGCGGCCGCCCCAGCGCCTCGCTCTTCCTGTGCGGCGTGCAGGACGCCTCCTTCCTCTACCTGGACCCACACGAGGCGCAGCCCGCGGCCCGGCCCCCAGCACCCACCCACGCACCCGCCCACGGGCCAGCCGCCTCCAGCGCCTCTGCCGCGCCTGCCGCCACCGCGACTGCGGCGGGGGTGGCGGCCAACGGTGGCGGGGCTGAGGGCGTGGGTGCGGGGCCGGGCCTGGGCCTGGGCGCGGGTGTGGTGTCGAGCTACTTCTGTGAGGTGGTGCGGCTGCTGCCCGCGTCCAGCCTCGACCCGTCCATGGCGCTGGGCTTCCTGTGCCGGGGCGCAGGTGGGCGCTGCCGTCGCGTGCTGGGGGTGCGGGGTGGGGAAGCGCGGTCGGGGCAGGGGCGATGCCGGAGTTCGTGCGGTGTGGGGTCACCGCAGGAGGGTGGCGTGGGGGGCCTGGGTGCTGCGTGGAGCCAAGAAAGCGCCTGAGCAGCTGCCGAGCAATCTGTGCCTGCCAGGGCGCGTACGGCTCGTCTCCCACTCTCGTCCACCCACCCCTCCACGGTATCCCTTCACCCGTCCACCCACCCATACCCCACATATCCAATCACCCAACCGTTCACCTCGCCCCTCACCCGTCCACCCACCCCACCGCCCTCCGCCAGGCGAGCTGGAGGACTTGTTCTCCCGCCTGGAGGCGCTGGCTGCAGAGCACAGCTCTGCACCCCTCATGACGCTCGCAACGGGGGGCGGCTGCGGGGGCGGTGAGGGCGGCTCGGAGGACTTTGAGGAGCCGGCCGACGGGCCTGCGGGCGCGGAGCAGCAGCTGGAGGAGTGGGAGCTGGTGTGAGGCCCCGAGTGCGAGCCTCAGAGATGGACTGTGCCCAGAGATGGCGCCGGACATTGATGCCGGTTCCGCGCTTGGGCAGAGGAGGGTAGCAGGGAAGAGCGAGGGTTGAGCTGGCCGGCGTTACGTGGGGAGCGGTCGGGCTGTATTGGTAGTCATCGACAAAATCGATGGGACGGAGAAGCATTTTGCAAGGGGTAGGTCGTCACACACACGTGCAAGACAGCGATGCTGCTGCACGCTCAGGCAACGGCTGGAGTGTTGGATGATGAGGTTGCGCATGGGGATCAGGAATTGGTAGGCCGTGAGGGTCACAGTGCTGCAGGACAGACTGCAGGCCCTGATCTGCTGGGCTGTGGTTTCCGCGGCTAGGCTGCCGAGCGAGCGGTGTTGAGCGTAGGCAGGTGGAGTGCCTGGGCCAAGGTGCCCGTGTGCGGGCCGGGCTGTAGCATGGCGGGGCCACGGGCGGTGCGCAGCGCTATGCAGGGGACACGAGTGACGGAGCAAGGAACGGGACACTTGAGTTGCATTGCGGAAGCATTACCATACGCAGTATAGCCGGATTCAGCGAGTGTTTTTTGGTAGGGACCAGGACGGTGCGTTGAGGGCTGGCTTGTTTCTGTTTCTGTCAAGGGTCGGGTTGCGCATGGAGCCTTATTGCAGGCCGTTAGATCGGGAGGCGTAATACAGGCACGCTGGGGAGCTTAGGCCATGCATGCCCTCCTGTGGCCCGATTGGCACGGTGCGTGCTTGGTCTCAAAGGGGTGAGGGCAACTTGTGTGGGCACGCTGACCCCTGACTGCTTTCCAACTGCATAATGTCGAGTCCTTGTAGCTGTGCCTCGTGCCCCGTAAGACCACCCCCAATCGACGCCTCGTGCGTCATGTCGCCCGCTGCAGACATTTCGCATTGCTCGTTTTCCGCCCCCGTGGGGGCGCCCGCATGTCGCATTGCTGTGCACTTTGGCGAGGGAGTCAAGGGACTGAGCGCGAGTGCTACTGGTGCACATCCTTCAACAGATTAAAGAGTCAAGCGATAGTCCAATGAGATCCACGCACGTCAAGCCAGGCAGGCCTCCTCACGTCCACAGTGTGCTCAGTACCGTGCCCTACCTCGAGCAGCTGCTCGCTGTACGCAAGCCAGGGGACGAGAGCTCAGCCAAGCATGCAACCACGCCAGTCCACCGGCTGCCGAGCCGGCTCTTCCAGCATGGCACCAACAGAACACACTGCATGCACACCCGGCACTAGTCCATGACGTGCGTGCTGGGGGACGCAAAACGCTGTGCTCTAGGGACCCAGACATTATGCAAGTCTACTGCCCTAGCGCCGTCGCGGCTTCAGGCCGGGGTCCAGCAGCTCCGGGTGGCCGCGCGCCTCGCGGCAGTGGTTCCTCTTGTAGCACGTGCTGCAGAGCGCCAGGCCACCGTTGCCCCACCGCAGCCAGGGCCCGTGCTGGCCGCTGTTTGGGCATAGCAGCTTGCCCTTCTTGCCCGTCAGGCCGGACAGCGCACACACCCCAGCGCTCTCCCCCTCAGAGGCCTTGCCCTGGGCCTTGTTGGACCGCCGGCAGGCCTCCGAGGGGCTGGCGCCGTTGACGCCGCCGAAGCCGTAGCCCAGCTCCTTGGCCTTCTCGGCAGCCTCCGAGGGGCTGGCGCCGTTGACGCCGCCAAAGCAGATGCCCAGCTCCACGGCCTTCTCGCCACCCAGCCGGCCGGCCTCCACGGCGTCGGCGCCGTTGACGCCGCCGAAGCCGTAGCCCCAGCTCCCTGCCCTTGCTTGCAGGCCGGCGCTGCCCTCCCAGCTCCCGACAGCGCGCAGTTCTTTGAGACAGTGCTGACCAAGCTAAATTCCATAGAAAACCTGTACTCGGGACTCTCGGACAAGTGCCGATTGGAACACCCCGTTCCCGCCATGGATGAGCCCGACGACCCCGCCGGCCACCAAGAGCCGGCGCGCGGGCGCCCCGCTGAGCATGAAGTGCCCCCTGCTAGTGATGCAGCTCAGGCCCGCAAGCGGTTTCGACAAGCGGCCCCTGAGGTGCCTCGGGCACCACAATACGGGCAACAAACTTGCATGGACGCGGGGCGGGTGCTTGAGCCAGCGCATGCACGCCAAGCAGGGCGCACTGGTACCTCCAGCGGCCGTGCAGGCTCACAGCCCGCACTAATGAGCTCATCCCGTGACGCAAAACCGCTGGGGCAAGGCCCATGACGGCGTGGCACCATGATACTGGACCTCCGCCGCGGGGCTGCCCCGGGCTCCCCGTGCCGTGAACTGGCCGTGCCGTGTCGGCTCCAGCAGGGTTGCAGCTACCTCCACTGGCGGCAGTGCGCGCTTCCACGTGCCCAGGGCTGGAGGGAGACCAGAGCGTGGAGGGAGCGTGTGACAACGGTGGCTATGCCGCCACGGGTGCACCAGCCGCCGATGGGTTGGCGCGTCGGCCCCGGGGAGGCCGAGGCAGCGGCCGCCGCTCTGAGGTTCGGCTTGGCGTTGGATTTGGGGGCCGGAACTTGCAGGCGACAGGGTCATGGAGAGGCGTGTGGAGACGTCGATGTGGATTATACGTTCGGTCCAGGGAGGGCCGTTGATATCTGCGGCGCTCACACCTGGCCCAGAAGCCATTGCATGCCCTCCTGCGAAGGAGAGGCCCGGAAGGGGGCAGGGGAAGGGGAGTGGCGTCGCACGCATACCAGCTGGGACACATACCAGCTGATGCCCCCGTCTTTCGCAAGGAAAACCCATGCGCGCCCCTCCTTGCCACCCAAGCCCCCCCGGTTGGAGGACCCCATGCGCACCCGCACGCCCTGCCCGGTCAGCGCGCTGGTGGCCTGCAGCTGGAAGGCGCGGCTGGAGGTGGCGGGCAGGTGCAGGGCCAGGGCGATCTCCGCGGGCGTGGCGGCGGTGGCCAGGTCGGTCTTGTTGCACAAGAACAGCAGGGGCACGCGCTGCGGGCGGCGGGTGGTGCGGTGGGAGGTAAGGGGGAGGGGCAGGAGGTGAGCAGAGGGAATGCGGGCTGGAGTGCTCGCCAGTTGCGACACATACGTCCGTACACCGTCTAAGGCCGGCCGGCTCTCAACCGCGCCCTGTTTCTCTGGTTTACACGAGCAGCCCTGAACACGTCCGTACACCTTGTAGTGCTGGCGCCGCCGCGTGGGCATGGAGCCACCGCGGGCGCACAGGATTGTGCCCGCCTTCCCTCCTCCACCGTTCCCGCCGGCCCCCGCCCCCGTCCTCCGCACCTTACCCCCAGCAACCGCTTCAGACCTTGCAGCGCCCGCGCCCTGTCTTCCCCTCCCCCTCCACGCCCGTGCCAATGATGCCCCCT
This sequence comes from Edaphochlamys debaryana, assembly GCA_016858145.1. Lineage (NCBI taxonomy): Eukaryota > Viridiplantae > Chlorophyta > Chlorophyceae > Chlamydomonadales > Edaphochlamys > Edaphochlamys debaryana. Next base: position 27,731 of record JAEHOE010000237.1, on the reverse strand, counting down.
CCCGCCCCTAGTCCCCTCCCTCCCCCCTCCAGCCCCCTCCCCCACCTTCAGCTGCTCCGCCCTAAGCAGGTCCTGCAGCACCGCGTCCGCCTCGCCGAAGCGGGAGGGGTCGGCGGCGTCCAGCACGAACATGATGGCCTGGTCGGGGGGCAGGGGGAGGGGAAGGGGGAGGGGGGAAGCGAGGGGTAATTGAGCTGAGGAGAGCGTAGGAGCTTAGGAAAGAAGGATATCATTGAGGATGGGAAAGAGGGGAAGGTAGGGGGCTGTATGCGACACGGCGGGGCGCGGCGGGGCGGGTCGTGAGGGGACGGGAGGGGAGCCATCGGAGGGAAGTGAGAGGTGGGTGGAGTCCTTGAGCAGCAGCCAAGCGACGCCTTCATGCAATGACGAGCTGGTGATGCCCACCACACACACCGCTGACGTGTGGGTCAGCCGGCAAGCGCTGCTGGCGTCTCACGTGAACGTGCAAGGGCGCAGCCTGCGCTGCACCCGTACTGAGGAGCGAGTGGTACATGGGGCAGGCGCCTCCTAAGTCAACTCCCGGGCCTTCACGAGATGGCGTTGCACTGAGGGCGGTGCTGGCTGTGCGGGATGCTGCACCCGTGCCGGGGTGCACGGGGCATCAAGATCCAGGCACCGCTGCGGCGCATGCGGGCACCTCCGCAGGCCTGACATGCCTTAAGAAGTCCCATGACCGTGCGGACCCTACTGCGTGTCCCGTATGCCGAAGGCGATGCTGGTGCGTGGCGGCTTGCCTTGGACAGACCCGGCCATCCAACCCCACAACACAGTCTCAGACGGTTTGCACCGCCGCATAAACCCACCGTTGTGTCTTTGTAATAGTGCTTCCAGAGCTCATAGTAGCGCTGGTTGCCTGCAGGAAGGGCACGCGAACGTGTCTGGGGCGGCTCAAAGCACACCTGAGCCCCGACGCCTGACCCCTGAGGCCCTGCGCCCCCCCTGCGCCCCCGGCCGGGCCCCGCCCCTTCACCCCTTGCGCCCGCCCCCTTGCGCCCGCCCTGCTCCTCCGTGTGCCTTACCAGACATGTCGAACATCGTCACCGAGAGCCCATCGAACTTGACGCTCTCCACGGCGAAGCCGACAGTAGGCGCCACGTCCTCCACGGGCTCCTTTGTCAGCCTGGCCACCACTGTCGACTTCCCACTGTTACTGAGACCCACGATAAGAAGGCCAACCTTGGTCTGCGCGACAAAAGGCACGATCGAAGCCGCGTGCCATGTGAGCTTCTCCAAGCGCCCGACAACGCTGCTTTCGCGCCTAACTGAAACTGACGCAGTCCTACCTTCACAATGCCAAGCTTGATGAGCAGGCTTCGGATGAACCCCATTGTTGACGGGTATGTGTTGCAGAGCTTATGTTCTTAGTAGTGCGATGTGCTATTTCTTTATGTGCGTATTTTGGCGGAGGCGTGGCCCAGGGGACGGGCGTGGCAAGCGAAGTATGTGTATGCGCCTTGCATCGGCCGTACCGCATTGGACGAGCACGGGCAGCACCATAGCTGCAGGGCAGCGGAAAGTGGGGCGAGGAGAGGGAAGAGAAGGGAGGGGAGAGAAACGGGACGGGCGAGGAGTGAGGAGAGGGAGTCGCCCACACTGGCAGAGAGCGCGGAGCGGGGAGAGCGGGGAGAGCGGGGAGAGCTGGGAGCGGGGACCGAGGAGCGGGGAGCGGAGAGCGGGGAGCGCGGGGAGCGGGGAGCGGGGAGCGGGGAGCGGGGAGCGGACACGCGCGTTGGGCCCGCCCGCTCTCGATTTGGGTGCCCTCAAGTGATACCCGGACCAGACACCCTCACCTGCATTGCCCTTCTTGATAGACCCTTCATCCCAATTACACACGCAATACCGGCACTAGGGCGCTCGGAGACCCAATTCCGCGGCAGACGTTCTCACGCCCCCTCACACCGTTCAGGCTACTTTGATTCTTGTAGAGGGTTATAGGTTTTGAGCTTCAGCACTTAAGCCGCATTGACGTTTTACCTGTTCGGTGTTCTCGCGCTCTGCAAAGCCTGTGGCTATAGCTTTGGCACTCTAGTGACCGTCTTGGAGCAACAGCGGACGTCTCGGCGCCTCGATAGTCAATCCTTCGCGAAGGACGCGCTGCCGCCCGCGTGGCACGCAGCGGCCGACAGAAGGCGCATCAGTAGAGCACACACGTTACATAGACCATGTGGCGGCCGGTAATGGCCTTCTGGGACGGTGAGACGTCGGCAGGGCTCCTCAGGGGCACTCCGTTCCCGCCTTCCCGCCATCCGCGGTCGCCTTCACCAACGCACCGGCTCTCCCGCAGGATGGGACTGCACGGAACCTCTCCTGTATCGCTACTCAATACCGAAGCCAGGCCATTTGCAGCACAGCTAGGCGCGGAGCTCCTGTCCTCCTCGGCGGAGTGCGTGGGCCTCAATCGCGCAGGATCCCTGCCCTCGACGCCTCCCCACCCAACCCCAGCAGATCCAGTATCGCCGGAACGGCTCTGCCAGGTAGCGCCGATAGACATGAGTGATACACCGCCTAGCAGCTCGGAATGCACCCGATTTGCTGCGGCCGGCAAAGGCCGTGGCCGCTACATGGTTCTGACGTTCCCGCTGACGGACAAGGCCATCAGGCGCGGCAGCGTGCCCCTTGGCCGCTTCTTCGTTGCGGAAGCGGGTCTAGCTCCCACTGCGCCCCTCGACGACAACGCGCTTTCCGGCCCCAGCAACGCAGCGGCGGCGCTCGCATCACTCCCTGTCACCTGCCTCGACGCCATGGCAGGTTACGCCCCGCAACCGGCCGAGCTCCGGCCCCAAGGCCCGCGCAGCAGCGATGATGTTGGCGCCGGAAGCAATGCCCGGGCCGCGTGGTCCCTCCACGGCTTGGGGCCCTGGATGGTGCGGCACGATGCGGCCCCAGGGAGCCTGGCGGCCGTGTCCTGGGAGCCGGGCCGGGGGATGCTGCTCAGCCTGCACCGGGGGCAGGTGCCTCTGGTGCCCGCCAGGAGCGAGCCAAGGCCGCCTTCGGAGGCGCCAGCGACGGGCACAGCATTGCCAGCCGCCGGCGCGGGCGCAGGCGATGTGGGTCGGGCGGCAGGCGATGTGGGTCGGGCGGCGGGCGATGTGGGTCGGGCGGCCGGCCAGGACAAGGCACAGCGGAAGCGAAAGGCGGCGGGCTCAGGCGTGGCGGCTGCAAGCAGCCCGTCGGCCGCTGTCAAGCGGGCGCACTGCACGCTGGATGCGCCCGCTGCAGCGCCGGCGGCAGCAGCTGTGGCTCCCGAGGCAGGAGCCAGCATGGAGCCGCCGCCGGCATCAGTCATCACCAACGGCGGTGGGGTGGCGGCGACCGCCACCCTGTCATCACCCTTTGCTGCGGTGAATCTGGCAGACTTTCCCCGGCGCACCTCAGTGGCTCAGACCCAGTCCGGCCAGACCCCGAGGGAGCCCGCCACCACGGCCGCCACGACACATGCAGCTCCTCTGCCGCCAAAGTTTCCACCGCCTCTGCAGCCCGCACCCTCCGTTCCGTCCATCCCCTCCATCCCCTCCACATCGCCTGCTCCGTCAGCCGCGCTGCTCCCATCCACTGCCTCTGTCGGTCCCACCACCAACCCGTCTGGTGGCGCCGACTGCGCCCGGTCCAGCGGCCGACTCTTCCCTCGGCCACTCGACTATGACGAACAGTGCGCCATCCTCGTACCGCACCCGCCCGACCTCAACGCTGCCTTGCTGCCGCCCGCCACCTCATCCACTGCCGTTCGGCCGGGTGCAGGCGGCGGCGCGGGCGCCGGCATTCCCCTAGCGGCGACGGCGAATGGGTGTGGGCCGCCCCTGCCCGAGGGCGGCCTGCGGGCGGGCCCCGCAACGCTGGCGCCCGGGGGCGTGTTCGAGCGGCTGGCGCGGGGCCGGCCCAGCCGCCTGGATGTGGAGGAGTCCGTGTCTGGGCGACGCTGGGTGGTGAGTGCAGCTCACGCTGCTAGGTGTGGGCTTGTCCTCTGCAAACCCCCGAACTGACGACCGCTCGAGCAACATGCACTTCCGCCAGCTGCTGACACCGAAACGCTATCGCAGCAGGTCTCCGCACCATGCGCTTATGCGCTTCCCAACCCTTGCTGGCTGCTGACTGGACTTTCGGTCCCTGCTTTTGCATGCAGGTCATCGCCACGCCCGGATCCTGCGAGGGCGGCGGCGCGAGCCTGGTCCTCAGCGGCCTCAACGACTTGGGAGCCCGCCCCGGGGACGTCATCCTCTTCTCCCAGGTGGCAGGCTCCGTCGCCGCCTTGCCCAGCGCAAGCAGCGGTGCTGCTGCGGCCTCGGGTGCCGCCGCGGAGGGGGCCCCGGCTGGCCGCCAGGGCGCCGAGAGCGGCTCAGGATCCGCCGATTCCAGCCGGTTCCGGTTCCAGCTGCACGTGATGCATGCGGGTGCGGAGGGCGAGGAAGGCGCCCAGCGCCCACGCAAGCGGGCCAAGCCGGAGCCCTCAGGGCCTGGAGACTCAGTCACAGCGGCGTCAGGGGGCGCGGGCGGCACCGGCAACGGCCCTGGCCCCGGCCGCCAGCGCGCCGGCACACCGACGCCCTCACCGCCGCCGAAGTCAGGCCAGGCTCCAAAGCCTCACCAGGCTCCAGCCCTGGCACCCGCTGCCTCGCCCGCTTCAAAGCCCGAGCAGCAGCCTCCGAAACAGCCTGCTTCGCTCCAGTCCCAGGGCAAGCCTCCACCGCCGAATGAGGCGGCGGCGCCAGCGGCGGCGCGCCAACCGCCGCCTGCCCAGCAGGCCAGGGGCCCCGCCGCTGCCCCACGCAGCCCTGCCACTGCCTCGACGGCCGCGCCCGCGCGCTCGGCTCCTCTGCGCAGCCCCTATGCTCAACAGACCAACGCGCCCGCCCCCGCCTCCGCTCCGCCCTGCGTCATAGAGGCCCCCGCAGTGCCTGCGCCTGCGCAGTCGCCTTCCGCCAGGGCGCTTGCGCCGGGCGGGTCGGCGGGGACTGAGGCAGCAGCCGGGCACAACGGTGGAGGCGCACCTGGCGGCTCGGGGGCAGCCCCGAAGGTCTCGGGCGCAGGGCCCAACGCTGCCCGCCCCGCGCCCGCCACGGCGGTTGCGGCAGCTGGAGTCCCGGGCGGGGCCAGCCCCGCACATGCGCCTACGGGTCCCAACGGAGCCTTCAAGCCTACTCCCACGCCGGCCCACGCGCCCACTGCCGCGCGCGCGGCCCCGGCCGAAGCGGGCCAGGGGGGAGCAGCCCCAGCGCTTGCAGCCGCCAAGCCCACTGGGGGAGGAACGGCTGCAACGGCGCCAGGGCCCGAGCCCGCTCCATCGGTTCCGGCAGTATCCGCGGCGGCCAAGAGCTCTGGCGCAGGCTCGACCCCGGCTTGTGCGGCCGCGGGCAAACCAGCTGGGGCGACCCCTCAAGTCATTCCCGCCAAAGTTGGCTCCCAGCCCGCCAGCGGAGGTGCTCGAGCGGATCCGGGGACCGGGTGCCCAGGGTCCCCACAGAGCGCGGGGGCCAAGCCTGTGGTCACAGCCTCCAAGCTCGCAGCCACGGCCGCGGCGCCGGCAGCTGTCCAACCAGCTGGCGCTGGGCAGGCGCAGGTCCCGGGGCAGACCGCGTCGTCCGCCAAGGCGCAGCCGCCCGCCGCGGCCTCGGCCCCCCGTCCGGGCAACAAGGGCGCTGCGCGGGCCGCGCAGCGGCCTGCCGCCATGATACCTGGCCACGGCAGACCTGGCCAGGTCGCCCACGGCAGGGGTCAGCAGGTCTGGGCGAACCGCCGCGCAAGGCAGATCCGGGAGCAAATGAGGTGGCCGCCGGGGCCGATGCCGCAGGCGCGTCAAGCGCAGCCGCAGTGGCAGCAGCAGGGCCTGAACCCCGGCATGGGGCCGCCGCAGGGCCAGCAGCGGGCCATGCAGGGCGCCCACTTCCAGCCGCAGCAGCAGGCCTGGCCACAACACCAGCAGCAACAGCAACAACAGCAGCAGCTGCGTCAACATCAGCAGCTGCAGCATCAACAGCAGCAGCAGCAGCAGCAGCAGCAGCCGCGGGCGCAGGTGCAGGCACAGGCCTGTGAGATCCTCCAACGCATGGCGCAGCAGCTCCAGCCCCTGCTGCAGCAGCAGCAACAACAACAACACCAGCAGGAGTTCCAGCCTCAGGCCCTGCAGCACAGCAGCTTCCACCAGCAGCTGCCTTCCCAAGCAGACGCCTTCTTATCAGTCCAGCAGCGTGCGTCTGCGGCGCAGCAACCGCAGCCGCAGGCAGGGGGCATGGCGCTCCCCAGCACGCTCGTGCTCGAGGGAGGGTCGGACGCCGGCGCCCTGCCTCCAGTGCTGGTCATCGCACCTCAGCAAGCGGGGGCTGGCTCGGGGCCTCAGCAGGGCTGGGGCTTCCTGGGGCCTGGCGGCGGCGGCTTGGGACCTGGACAGGGGCCCGGGTTCGGCTCCTTCGCCAGCGCAGGCGGCGCCCCGAATCAAGCCGTGGGCTTCAGTGGCAGCGGAAGCGGGGGCATGCCTCTGGGGCTCGGCGGGCCCCTGGGGCCGGGCCCGCAGCAGCCGGCGTTTGGGATGCAGGCCGCGCCGCAAGTGCTGCAGCAGCCTGGGTGGCACCAGCATCAGCGCCAGGGAGGCGTCCGCGCGCCAGGCTGGCAGGGCCCGTGGGGCGCTGGCTGAGGGATGGCGCACTGAGCAGGTGTGGCCTCGAGGACGATGGGGTCAGCTAGGTGGCCTTGCACCGGAGGGGTGGGCTGGAGCTGGGCGGGGATCTCAGCGGGGGTACGGCGTGCCGTGACTCGTGTGAGACGGCATGGCTGGTGCAGTGGCAAGAGCGAACGACTCTTAATGTCTTGGGTGGGTACTCTCTTCGATATGTGCGTTTGCCATAGAGCCTCATAGTTCGTGGGGAAAGGCTGACATCAAATGGCCATCAAGATCGGATAAACCTGGAGGTGCATTGTCGTACCCGCGTGGTATGCACTCGGTCGATAGGGGTTTTGCGTCGTCTGTCCGATTGGCAGGACTCAGCGTGCACCTGTCGAAGATGGCATTCGAGGTGTCTTCTTACGCCCTGCTCGGCGTCTCGCAAGGACTGTGTACTTGGATTTGCCATCTGCAAATCCTGGCATTGCGCATCTCGGCAGTAAAGGGATTGCTTTGACCTGGCTCACTGGTAAAGTGGGGTTCGGCGGGACAGATTCTCTTCATAATAGGACACAGTCTACCAGCGGGGATTGCGGGGGATTGAAGCTGAGGCTGGACGGACCGGCGTGGCGGCCCTGGAGCACAGAGAGGGCGTCGAGTTGGGAAGCAGTCGATGAGATTATCGAGCACATACCGGAAGGCCTTGACTTCAGGCTGTGCAGAACCACCGACAAGCCGTTTGCAGGCTGGGGTGTTCAAGTAGGTTGTGGCCTGTTCGCAGTCCATATAGAAGGTGGCGGTGCGCATCTCCACTCGTTCGCATGTCGCAGTGTGCATTTAAGGCACGACGAAGGAACGACGAAGGAGGAGTCGTAAGCAGGCTCCCTGGCCCCTGGCTCCCGGGTGGTTACATCGGGCTCGGGACCAACCGGCGTGCAAGGCGACGGGCAACCGGCAGAGTTGTCAGGTCTCGGAGCATTAGGTTACCAGGGGCACATTCCAAGGCCAGGGAACTGCAGGGCTCTCTCCACCTATGAACCTCGCTCTGTCCCGTTAGGGGCCTCGAGGCATGCAAGCACGCATCGGAGGGATTTCTATGGCCGCGGGGGTGCCAAGGGAAGGGAAGGGGGCGCTGCAGGGGGGAGGCCCCAAGCCCCGGCAGCGTGCAAGAAAGGGGCTTCCGGCGGTGACTCCGTGACGCCCGGCTCTGGGGTGCCAGGGGAGGCGGTCGTGGTGAGGAGTCACCGGCGGCGGGGCCGGGAAAGGGGCTGCTGGGCCGGCCTGATGGGCCCAAGTGTTGATTGGATCTTTGGATGATTGCACCTGCGAATCTGGTCCAGTGACAGGACTCCTGCCCCGTAAGGTGCCTCGAGGAAATGAGGCATGCATGTGTCACATATCGGAGGAGACCTCCAGGGGTGGGGGTGGCGAGGGGAGGGGAGGGGAAGGGCGTCCTGTGTGGGGGGCGCTGCAGGGCGGCGGGCGCAAGCCGTGGGGCGGTGCAAGATGGGGCATGCCGCCTCCGTACGGTTCGTGGGACAAGCACAGGTATATAAGGGCTGTGCGCCCCACTTGCGAGGTATTGTCTCTCTACCGTCTTGATTGCTTCTCCGCTTCAAACGTCTTCTGCTGACTGCTTGCTTCAAGGTGGAACCTGTGTGCTGGGAGTCGGGTTGCGCGGTGCACCCTCCGTAGACCTCTAGGCCAGGCCTATCCTTGCAGCTGGAGCCGTATCGCGCGCGCGCAAGCGTCTGGAGCTTGTCCACCATGCCGTCTCGAGTGTCGAAGCGTTCGAGTGTGCCGTCTCGTGTCCGGGGGTGAGCGATGCCGGTGACGATGCGCATGCCGTAGCTTGGGACCAGTTGCGACCGGCCTCCAGACCGGTCGCAAACGGTCCTAATACGGCCAGAGTCGAGGCTCCACAGAGTCTTGGGGCTTCATAGCGCGCGGCGGCTAGGTTGAAGCCGCCAATCGCTGCCAACTGGGGCGCACCCCAAACCTCGACCAACCCCGCCCCAAGCTGCCCAAGTGACCTTAACTAGGGTTGCAGCAGCTTTTCCTGACCAGCAGTAGCGGGTTTCTGCGGTGACGCGGCTCGATTGATGCCGCGGCGCGCAGGCCTTTCTTGCTGCTCCCGCCTATACGCCTGCCAGGGAGCACTCTAGACATTACTAGGAACTTATAGGAAGCATGTTCAGTTGTTCCGGTTTGCAATACCCCTTTCCGACCTTCGTGGCGGTCGCGACCCTTCAGCCAGAAACGGCCACCGAGAGTCAGAGCGGCTCTATGCCGCACGCTATGCAAACTATGCACCCACTTCTTGAAACCTGATAGGCTTATAGGCCTCGCCGCCGTGACTCTTGGCATCTTGACGTGACCATGTCGCATCCCCTTTTCCCCGCGCCGTCGCAGGTGCCTGGGTAGCCCCTCCGCCGACACCTTCCTGCTCGTCATCCTTTGTGTGCTGCTGTGCACCAGTCCTGTTAGACATGCGAATGCCGACCCACGCTTCTACGTGCCGGCGGGATGTCCCTTCGCCCGCCGCTTCGCCAAGCTCAGCCGCAAGGCATGCCGCAAGGCCAAGGCGCGCGAGACCAAGGGCGGCCGCAAGGGTCACCAGCAGCAGGTGAGGGCGGGGAAGGGGATTGCCTGTGTCTCAGCTAGGGAGGGCTAGGGCTACCCGGTAGACGAGCATGGTCAGAACGGCAAGCCTAATCTAGACCAACGTTGAGACCTCACACGTTAAACACGTTAATTTGTGGAAGCGTTGGGGGCTGGCTACAGCACTTCTCTTACGCACTCCCCCGCCTCTTATGTCCGCGCTGACCCCCCTCCTCCCGCTGCTGTCCCCCGCCCGTCTCCTGCCCGCAGGCACCCGTGTTCAACCCTTCTCCTGCCGCCCTAGGCCTCGTCGCCATCGCTACCGTCCTCATCCCTGCGCTCCTCACGCTGTGCGTCGTCGTCGCCGCCCAGCTGGCTCAGCTGTCCCCGCTGCTTCCGCTTCTGGAGGGCGTGTGCAAGCTCTACATCTTCGACTGCTGCCGCAATGCCCTGCTGAGCGGCGTGCTCGTGTGGGGCAAGCGGGTCAGCATCAAGCTCACGATCCGGGTCAGGAGGGCAATTGCCATTCGTAGGCTCAACGCCAACTGCCGCCGCTGCCGCCAGGTGAGGAGGGGGGTGGCTTACAGAGTTTGACCCTTGGGGGGGCAGCCTCTGGGCAGGGCATGGGGCAGTGCGTAGTCACGCACCGGCTGTCCCGACCCAACGCTTCAGCCTACCTCATCTCTCTCCTCCCTCTCCACACCCCCGCCCTCATCCCCAACAGGCCAAGCCGCAGCAGTCAACGCACCGTCCCCACCCCACCACCTGCCAGACCGCCGCCACTCCCAGTGACGATGACAAGCCCAGCAGCGCCCATCCCAGCAGCGCCAACGCTACTGCCGGCCCCTTCACGCCCAGCGTCTCCGACGCCTCCGCCCACCCCTCCTCCGCCTCCACCACCTCCCAAGCCTCCACCTTCCCCTCCTCCGAGCCCTGCGATCCCGCCGCCCTTCCCGACGACCTCACCTTCACGGTCACCTGCCCCGAGGACGCCACGCCCCTGTGTGTGGACGTCGCCCGCGTCATCTTTGAGCTCATGCTCCAAGCCCTGCCCGCCAACGCCCCTCTGGAGGTGGTCCCCCAGCCCCTGTGCTGCGACCCCTCGCGCCGGGTGGCGTGGGCGGCGGTCGGCCCCACGTCCTGCTCCAACCCCTGCCTCGCCCCCGGCATGGCCTCTCGCCCCGCCACCTGCAAGGCCAGCCTCATCCAGCAGTGCTTCTCCGCCGCTGGCGACGTGCTCTCCACCGCCACCGGCAGCGCCTGCCGCAAGACCATCACCCTGCTGCTAGACGAGGAGGACCAGGCGGCTCTGGCGTCCGGTGCAACCCGCGACGTTGCTGTGTGCGCGGCCAAGGCCCTGGGCTCTGAGCTGCGGAGCTACGCCTCGCACCACGGCGCCCTCGCCGCTCGCTACGGTGGCGCCGAGGCGGCCGACCTTCACGCCATGCGCGTGGTTGCGTGGAACGTGGAGTGGGACCCCCGCTGCCCCGACCGCCTGACGCTCGTCATCTACACCGAGTGGGCCCAGGGCGGGGACCTGTCCCACGCCGTGAAAGGCATCGCCTGGGCGCTGGACAAGGATGGCGCCGTCGCCCCCGCCCCCTCCGGCTGCCTCCCCGGCGACGGCCCCTCCCTGGACCGCTCCCACCTGCTCCGCCTCGTCATCTCCTCCCTGGAGCACGTGGCCGCCCTCGAGGCCGCCGGCATCGTGGAGGGAGACCTCAAGTTCCCAAACCTGGTCGTCGACGGACCCTGCGGCGACCGCGTCCTCTCCATCGACCCCGAGGGCACCCGGCTGCTGCCGAGCCCCCTCCGCGCTGCCGCCGCGGCCCTGTCCGCCTCCCCCTTCGCCGCCACGCCCCTCGGCGCCGCGCTCCTGGCTCGGGCCCGCCTGGCCCCCGTTGAGCAAGACGTCATCACCTTCGACGTGCGCCCGCCTGAGGCCTGCCTCGGAGCGGCGTACAGGGTGCTTGCTCAGGCGGCGGCACGGATGGCCGCCGCCGCCGGTGCCTCTTCCGCTGAGGCCGCGCCCGAGGCTGAGGCCGCTGATCAGCCCTCCAACACCGAGACCGCTGATGAGCCGTCCAGCACCGAGACCGCTGACCAGCCCTCCGAGACCGCGGAGGCTTCGGCTGAGTCCGACGCGCCCTCTGGCAGCGCCGAGGAGCACGAGGCGTCTGCGGCCCCGGAGTCGTCTGAGCCCTCTTCTGGCAGCGGCGAGGCCCCGGAGGCGTCCGAGGCCGCCCCGGAGGTGCCTAAGCGGGAGGTTGGCGTGCAGGCCATCCTGGATGCCCTGGATGACGGGCAGGACGTGTCGGAGCTGTACGACACGTACGGCGGCCGGTCGTACCTGTGCCTGGCCTCCATGACGTACATGTGGGCCACGTGCCTGCTGGCCGAGCTGGGGCGCATCCAGGCCATCCTCGAGGACCGGAGCCAGCAGGGCGGCTGGCCGGGCACCGGGGCGGCCAACGAGAAGTTCCTTCTGGCGCTGGTGGGGGTGGCCATGACGTGCACGGACGTGCTGCCCTCGCGGAGGCCGCTGCCGGGGCGCGTGCTGGCCAAGCTGAGGGCAATCGTGCCGTGAGGGTGCGAGAGGGATCGGTGGTGAGTAGGCGGTGCGTGGGGTGGTTTCGGAGCCGGGGTACGTAGTGTGGATTATCATGGACGCGGAGTGCATTGGCTTTGTTTGTGGATTACCGGTGTGTGGATTTGGGTTTGTCATCGGGATTAAGACTGGGCATAGGCTGACGGGGTAGGCTGGCGGTGCAATCCATTGCGCCAGGGGGGGTCATCGGGGATGGCAGACTGCAGGCATGGATTGGACATGCATGGAGACAACGCAGTCTCAACCGCACATCTTCGTAGGCTGTCGATTGAGGGAACGGTGGATGGGTGAACGGAACCCATGATGGGACTGAGGGTGGTTGAAGTGCTGAAGGGTGCGAGCCTGCAGCACTCGGGTCACATTTGAGTCGAAACGTATGAGGTTCAGGGGATGAATGGACGCGTTGAATCCGAGCGGCTGAGGCTGCGGATACATGTGCGGGGCAAGACATCCGCATGGTCGCCTGGATACTATGGAGCAGCCACTGTAACAGGACAAGAAAGGCTTTGCAACGGCTCAAGGCTCGTGCCTCGCGACCATGGCACTGCCTGCCGAAAGGTGCCGCAGCAAGTCCTGACCAAGGAGACAGCAAGGTCCAGGGCGGTGGCTCCAGCGGCGCTGTGCGGGGGCTCTGCTCCATGCAAGATCACTGGATCCTCTAAACCTCCTTACATGGCTGGCAGCTGACCAAGAACCAACGCGTGTGCGCGCTGGCAGTTGCTCCGCCTGCAGCCCCGGCCCAGAACACCAGGGCTGAGACCCTAGAAGCACGTGAGCGTACGATACGTCAGTGGAAAGCAGATCACCAGAATGCTACCCCTCTTAACCAACAGCCCGCATCACTTGACCAACAGCCCGCACCACGGATGTCAGACATTTAATCTGGGTCCCGATGACGCCGCAGCACCGCCGACAGCCGCATCGACCCCGGTGCCGCGGAGAAGCTGATAAGTATGCCACTTCTCCACATTGCGACTACCCCCGGCCGTACCACCCAGGGCACCAACACCACCATCAGCCGTGCCTACCATTGCCTAGACCAGCAGGCCCAGACCTAGAGCAGTGGTGCAGTTTGCCTGGATCGCACCATTTATTCCACCCAATCTCCCAGGCTGGACCCGGCGCGCGAGCGGCTCTGGGCGGCGACGCTGCCCGGCTGCGAGGCGGGGGTGCCGTACATGCTGCCGTACGGCACACCGCCGAACGGCGCACCGCCGTAGGACATGCCCCCAGCGCCAGCCAGGGCGGTGGGCCCGCCGCTGCTGAGGCCGTCGAGCATGGGTACGCCTCCGTTGCTGCCGAAGGTGCTCACGCCGAAGGCCGCAACCCCCGCCGACGAGACCTCCCGCAGCGCGCTTCCTCGGCTCTGCCCCTGCGCCTGGCTCCAAGCGCCCGGCCCCTGGGCCTGCTGGCTCTGCAGCTGCTGCACCGCCTGCTGCAGGGCGGCGGAGGCGAAGGGCTGAGGCTGCTCCCCAGGCACGAACGGGGTGGCAGGCGGGGCCGCCTTCTGGCACTGGAGGTAGGGGTTGGGCCCGTTGAAGGCTGCGATCTGGGACGACGAGCGGGCCAGGTGGGGCCCCGGCCCTGGGGGCGGCACCGGCGCGGGCGGCTGTCCGGGGCGGCCTGGCGGCGCGGCGCCAGGCGCCGAGCTGTAGGGGCCGCTGAAGCTGGCGGTGGCCCCACGGCCGGGCAGCGGCGGGCCTCCCGCCGAGAAGGAGCGCAGCCCGACGCCATTGGGAGCTGCCACGCCGCCGTTGGCACCCGCCGGGGGCGGTGGCGGCTGGGAGGAGACGGTGGCCAGCGGCGGGCGAGACGGCGCAGGACCGCGTACCAATGCGCCCGCCTGCATCATGCCCAGCGTGGAGTGGGACCGCAGGAGGCCGGGGTGGCCTGCAACCGCCGGGACGCCGGGGCCCGGGGCAGGGCCTGGGCCGATGCTCGGCGCGGGCCCAGCCGGGCCCGAGGGCGGCAGAGAGCCTGCCGGGTGTGGTCCGGGCTGCTGGGCCTGGGGCGGCGGCGCGGCGGCTCGGGCGATGAGGGCAAGGCCGGCGGAGGCAGCTTGGAAGGCCAGCGCAGCCCAGGGCTCCGACGTCCGGGAGGTGAGGGGCGGCACCTCCAGGCCAACCGCATCGAGCATGAAACCTCCCGTGGAGCCGGACAGGCGGGTCTCTGCGACAGGTTCACGGAGTGGGGTTTGTTGGTCTACAATGTGCGGAAGTGGCACGACACAACTTGATCAGTATGCTCGTAAACCCCGCTCACCGCCGGCGGTCGCCTGCTTGGCCGCCTTCTCCGCAGCGGTGCCGGCTCCGACCGTGAGCTGCACGGCGCGCTGCCAGCCGCCCTGCACCTCCCTGGCCCGAGACGCCCAGGCCTGCAGGGGAGAGAGGGGATGTCATGGGCCAGGGCGAGCGATGTGCGCATAGCCATGGCTGTTTTGTGGTGGCCTCATGAGTGCAACCAGCCTCCGTTTGCTCAGAGTCAAGGCCCCTCGCGAAAGTCGACAAAGTGCCTTTGTGATCTTGCCACGACTGTCAGGAAGAACACCAGGTAGTACCCAGGCCTATCCCCAGAGCAAGCTGCTACCATGCTGAGCGTCAGTACTACTGACCGAAAGTGCCTCCATGGTGGCAGCAGCCGTGTCGCCTCCCGCCGCCCCTGCGTGGCCGCCAAGCATCGCTGCCCCGGCCGCCGCCAGCTGCGCCTTGGTTGCCTCCAGCGCCACCGCCTGCTGCAGCGCCGTCATGGTGTCGCCCATGCTGTGGAAAGGCGGGTGCAAGGGAGAGGGAGGGACCGGGCTCGGTACAGGTGTGAGGCCTGTCTGCAGGTGGGCCAGGCGCGCTCATGCCGTGCATACGGGTGGCAGCGCATTGGCAGTGCACAAGAGGCGGCGCGAGGGGTGTGGCCCAGTCCCCCTTGGCGTCTTTGCAACCGCTTTGCCGAGTCTGCCTGCTCACAGGGCGCTGCCGGGCGCCAGCGCGGACCCTGCCGCCAGCTGGACCAGGGCCGCTCCCGCCACGTAGACGCCCTCGCCCACGTTGACCGCGTGGATAGCCTGTTCGGGACAGTGGGGCAGAGTACATGTGATTAGGAGATGGCGCCAGTGGACAAGTGCCAACAAGAGGGCACGACTTGCGAAGTTGAGGGGAGGAGCGCGGAGGGGCGTCAAGTGCGTCGATCCCAAGACCAACCGCGCAGAACGTGCTGCCCAACCGGGGCCCGTGCGCACCTGCTCCTCGGGCGAGAGGCACGAGAGCTGCAGCTGGATGACGCACCACAGGCGGGGCGCCGCGAAGAGCGGCGGGGAGGGGCGGTGCGAGCCGGAGGAGCTGCCGCCGGTGCTGGTCGCCGGGCAGAGGCCGTCCAGCAGTGCGCGGTACAGCCTGCGGGCGGGAATGAGCGCGGCAGGTCTTGCGCTGGGCAACGGCACGATTGGGCCCAGCCTGAACCGAAAGCAAGAGGGCCTAATTGAAATGTCCCAAATGGGCCCTATTGGACAGGTACGCCAGGCCGCTCAAGACACGATTGTGGGCTTTGGCGAAGGGCAAGGTCGAGTGCACGCTCACCCCGGCAGGCCGAAGGCGGGCGGCAGCTGCTTCTGCAGGCGCTCCTGCACGAGCGCTGCGGCCTGCACCGCGGGCTGCTCGGCGGAGGCCAGCCCGGGCGGCAGCGGCTGCCCCAGCAGCAGACCCGCCAGGCCCACGCCCGGGGGCGGCGGAGGCACGGTGGCGGCCGCGGCGGGGGGAAGCAGCGACACGCCGCCACCGCTGGATGCTTCTGTGGGTGTGGCGTGGTCAGGGCGGGCAAGGGCGTTGTGAAGCCGGGCATTGCGGGCAGCATTGCGGTGGCGTCACAGCTTGAAGGCTTACCAGCGAGGGCCATCGCCTGCAGCGCTGCGTGCGCCTGTTGATCAGCCTGCAGAGGCAGGGTAGACAACCTCGTTTCACGCAAGGTGTTACTGGCCACCGGGCGTGTCAAGCTCTTGACCATACCCAGAGAGAGCCTTACGCCCGCGCACCTGCTGCGCCGAGGCGACCAGCGGCAGCAGGTGCTGCGCCCGGCCCGCGCACTGCTCTGCCAGCACGCTGTCCACCAGCGCCACCGCAGCCACCGTGTTGCCCAGCGCCTGCAGGGTAGGTCAGGGCAGGCGGAGGCGTTCAGAGCCGGCAGACATTGACTGCAGGTTGAGCGCAATGCGGCCAAGGACACGGGGCAGGGGCACAGCATGAGAGAGCGCTTGCTGTCGGCAGGAATCGGAAGCAAAGACGCTGGCGCTGATCTGGGGACCCACCTGAAGGGCCCTGTGCGCTGACACGAGCAGCTCGTTGTGTCCGCGGTCCCTCAGCCAGCGCTGCTGGAGCTGAAGGAAGCCGCTGGGCCCGCCCGAGCCGCGCAGGCCAGGCCCACGCGGGCCCGCTACGGACCCGTCGTACAGGTCATGGATGCGGCGCAGCAGGGGCGCGGCGTCCTGCGGTCGGGGCAATACGAAAGTGCGTAGACAGCAGCTGTCAGACATGATTCATACGACCGGTCGGCAGGCGGCAGGACCATAAGCTTCGGAGCCCAAAGACTTGCAGGTTGGAGCGGGTTCTTGCGAGGTACACCCAGCATCCCGCGCTGCCCAGAGCGCGGCCATCGCCACGCACCGCCAGAAGCTCGACCGCGTGCCGCTTGAGCACCCCCACCAGGCGCCCCACGCCGTCCAGGCCCAGCAGCCCCTGCAGCGCCACCACGTGCACCCGCCCGAAGGCCCCGCACGAGGCAGCGCAGCCAGGCCACACGCCGCCACCGGCAGCGGCCGCGGCGGCGGCGGCAGGGGCGCCCACGGCGCTCTCCCAGAACGTCTGCGACGGGAGGCGTAGCGGCATGGGCTTTTGGCGTCGGATGGTAGTCTGACGTATAGGAAGGCGTGCGACAGAAGGGTCCCAGGAGCAGGAGAAGGCAGCGACCATAGAGCTACCGCAGGGCGCACCTTGGTGTGCTTGGTCGGACGGAACTGCACCGCGGTCATATCGTACGACCACGTGCTGAGGGACCGCAGTGCGGCGGCGCTGCACACGTGGGTGAGGATGATGTCGTCGGTGCTCACGCCCAGCCCCGGCCCAGCCGCATCGCAGCCCTGCGCCACTGCCGCCGCGGTAGCAGCCGCCGGCTCGGCGATGGCCGTGCAGGTCCTTGCGGAGGCGGCGCGAGCTGCCAGCGCCGAAAGCCACGTGTCAGCCCAGGGACGGATTGACGGCAGCTCACGTCGCAGGCGTGCGACGGCCGCGGACAGCACATCAAGCTGCATGGGGGCGGCGTCATCAGGGCCAGACATGCGTCAGCTGAGGATCTGACTGTGAGCCTCGCTCTCCCATCTCACTAGAGTGCTTCAGCAGGCTAAACAGCCATCACACACCTGCTGCTTGACTGCCGCTAGAGCGGTGAGGTCGCTTCCCAGCAGCTGCTCCGCCAGGCCGCTCGCCGCCTGCCGCACCAGCTCCTCCACAGCGGAGGACAGCCGCTCCGGCAGCCCAGAGCCAGGCGGAGGCGACACACTGCGGCGTCAGCAGTCGGGGCCAAGATAGGGCGAGCGGTAAGGCGGGCAGCGCTGCGGAAAGGGCGCTGGAGCAGCGGGGACATGGAGCCTTCCTGAATACGGCACGCCGCATGCCCACAGCACGGCCTACCCGGGTCCCCAGAGCAGCGCCTGCAGTTGCTCATGGGCGGGGTCGTGAGGCGGCAGCCGGAAGAGGCCATAGAAGGAGGCGGTGTTGGCCGCCACCTCGGGACCGCATGGCGGCGCTGCGCCGAGCTCGGAGCGGAGTGCTTGTGCCTGCAAGGAAGGGCATGCGCGAGCCGCAACCGGTTACAGGGCATACATATTGGCGGGCAGCCACGCATGCCAGCTACGCAGGTGTTGCCTCGTTGGCTGGTTCCCGTTTTGACGTTGCCATTGCCACCCTGCCCCTCGCCTCACCAGGTAGGTGGACCACACGCGGCGTGCGGCGGCGTCCACGAAAGCCCCCAGCGCCCAGCGAGCCTGCCGCTGCATGGCCTTGCAGAGGCCGAGCGCAGCGGGGGCCTCGGGGTAGCCCGCGTCAACGGCGCGGATCTGGTTCCAACGGTGGAGGGTCAGGGGCGACGCTCCTTAGTTAAAGCTTTCACTTGGCCAAATCAGAGGGAGGCGCCACCGATTCCGAACTGTAAGACCGGGTCTGATAGTCTGGGCAGCATTTCATCCACAGCCCCCGCATGCATGCGCCCCCACCTGTTGCGCCTGCAGGCCCTCAACAGCGTCGTGGAAGAGCGACAGCACCGTGACCCCGGCGGCCAGCGGCAGGTCGGAGCCGCGACCCTGCCTGCCAGCGGGAGCCTGCGGCCCAGCGTCCTGCTCGGCCGGCCCCGACCCGGGAAGGCCGAGGATGCAGCGGTGGACCAGCTCCCACGCCACGGAGCCGCGCGCGTCAGCGCCGAGCGCCGGGCCGGAGGTTGCTTTTGTGGGGTTTGTGGCGGTGGGGTGGTAAGGGCGAGTGGGGTCGGCGAGGAGGAGCGGGGCCAGGCTCGAGGCTGCGTCCAGGTGGGTGCGGTAGGCAAGCAGGGGCTCCAGGACGGGCAGCGTGGCGGCGATGAAGAGGCGCAGCTCCGAGGTCAGCGCCAGCAGCTGGACCAGCGACGGACCTGCGCGCAAGGCAAGAGGGAGAAAACGAGCTCACTGTTTACACCGGGCTGATCTGGTTGCAAGGCACCTGCAGCACTTTGAAAGGCACACCCCGCTCCCACGCTTGCGGGGACCCGTCCGGAGGGTTTCGGCAAGGTTGCCGCACGCACCGTCCTTGGCCGCCTTGCCCCGCGCCCTCCTCTGCGCCACCAGGGAGTCCAGCTCCTCCGCCATGGCCTCCGTTGAGGCCCGCAGTCGCGCCACGCCGGCCTCGCCCAGGCCCAGCCAGGCCCCCGCGCTGAGCTGCTGCTCCACGGCGCAATCCGCCTCGCTGGGCCCAGCGCCGGCAGCTGCGGGAGGTGGACGAGGACGACATGGGACATGTGTTCAGTTGCGCTGCGGTGTCCGGTCAGGCATACGGTAGCTATTGACGGGTAAGAAGGACTGTGCGGACGGCCTGCTCGTGTCCCTGACAGACGGCGACAGCGGCGGACTAGGCGCTCACCGGACTCCTGGCGGGCGCCACCACGGCTGCGGAAGGACGTGACGAGCCACTTGAGGGCCTTGGCGCCGCCCGCGCTGGAGCCCTTGGAGCGGGCCTGCCCCTGCTCGCCACCGGGTGCTGGGGCCTCGGGCAGGGCTAGCGCCTGGGAGCCGTCGGTGCCAAAGCCGGCCACCGCGAGACAGGCCTACGGGAAGTGGGAACAAAACAAAAGTCACATGAGCGCTAATCAAGGGACGTTCGAGACGACACCGTGGTGGCCCAAGTCCAGGCACGTGGCTTGAGGGAGGCGCCCATGCCCACCTGGACCTCGGACGCCAGGTGGCGCAGGCGCTGTGCGCTCTTGTCCTCCCTCGCCCTCGCCACAACATCCAGGAAGGCCGCCGTGCCCTTGCCCGAGGCACCGCCCTGCACCGGGCCCTTGCCAGCACCCGGGCCCATGCTGGCGCCGTCGGCACCGGCCCCGCTCGGGTGGATGCTGAGCAGCGCCACGGCGCCGTTGACGGCCGCCGTCTCAGCCGCCCAATCGGCAGGCGCCTGCCCAGGCTGTGGTGGCTGCACGGACGGTTGCTGGTGGAAGATGTGGGCGTAGCCGTACGTGCTGCCGCCGTACACGGACCCTGGGCCTCCCCGGCGGACCGAAGTGCCGGATGGCGCGTCGCCGGGTGGTAGGAAGGGCGCCGCCAGGGCGGCATACCCGGGCACGCCGACAGCGTGCTCCTCCTCACCCTCGGGCCCGCCATCATGGCCGCCGCCAGAGGGGTCCCCGCCTGCCTCGGAGCCGGCGCCGGCCTTGGAGGAGCGCTTGCCGCCGAACAGCTTGCGCAGGCTCTTCATGGCCTTGCCAGGGCCCTTGCGGCTCTGGGAGGAAGCACCGTCCGGGGCGGCTCCACTGTCCATGTCACCAGGCTGCCCGCCTGCGATGTGGGTCGGCGCGGGCAGCGTGCCTCCGCCCTCAGAGGCTACCATGATGGCTACGGTGGAGGGGTCGGCCGGCTGGCTGGCCTGCACCTGGTGGCTGATGCTTGAATAGACGAAGAGCGGGTTGTTGGTGGCTAGCGGCGCGCCCGCAGCAGCCAGGCGGGAGAGGCCCGCGGCCTGGGGGCTGGTGAAGCCGATATCATTCCCGTCCAGCCACGAACCGCCGGGGGCGGGCGGCAGGGACCAGGGCGGCGGCGAAGAATCGACGGGGGGCAGCGGCGGAGCAGCGGCAAGGGCAACGCCGGGCCACGCGGGCACGGGCTGTTGTGCAGTGCGCTGCAACCATGAGGGCGTTGCCATACCGAGGCCAGGGCCACGGGCCCCGATGAGGTCTGTGGGTGGAGCAGGCTCGCCGCTGCGCAGGCGGCCCTGGACCTCGGCCTCCTCGCCCGCTGCCTCGCCCTCGCCGTCGCTGCTGACGGTGCAGTCCACAGCGCTCTCCGTGCCCTCCGTGCGGGGCGTGCGCTGCATGCGCCCGCTGGTGCTGGTGCGGCCAGCAGTGAAGCCCGCACGGCCCGAGCCGCTGCCACTGCCGCGAGGCGGCGGGGCCGAGGGACTGTCACCAGGGCGAGGAACGCGCGGAGGGGCGCCCCAGCCGGCGGTGGTGGGGACTGCGGGCTGTGCATCGGAAATCTCGGAGCGGGGCGTCAGGCCCTCGGGCACCGTGTAGAGGGCGGCCCCGAGGTCAGCATCGGCGTGAGTAGGGCCGCCGGCGAACCAGTCGCGCAGACGTGAGTACGCATCGGCGCCCTGCTGGTCGACCTCGGGTGGAGGCCTGCAGGAAAGGCAAGAAACAAGACACAAAGGCCGCAGTTGATGCTAGAGCAGTGTGTCGACCTCTCAAAGGCCGACGCTTGTGGACCTTCTCGTGAGCACACGGTAACAGCACGCGCTCACTCGCTAGCGGCGGGCGTGGGGTCCTCCTTTGCCTCCAGGCTTGCACGGGCATGCGCCTTGGCCTTCCACAGCCGGCCCAGCCCCACGGCTAGCTTGGCGGCGTCCGGCTCCCCGCCACCCGGCTCGGCTCCTGCGGCTTCCGTGGCAGCCGCGAAGATGCTGTTGGGCCCCCCGCCCCGCGCAGACGACGGCGCTGATAGCGGGTTGCCTGAAGGGACAACGACAATACGGGAAGTCAAACATAAGTTCCAGCTGTTGTAGATCTCCATCTGGCAAGTGGACCCTCGCCGTAGAGCCGTGTCTATAGACTCACCACCCTTGCGACCGCTGGCGTCACCTGCGCCTCCTAGGGCGTTGGCCAGGGCCGCCATGGCGGCGGCCTCGGGGGTGGGAGCAGCGGCGCCTAGGCCCAGCAGGCCGCTTGACAGGGGTGCCACCACCGCCTTGGCCATCTGGTTCAGGTGGGCAGCGCAGTGGGCGGCCAGCAGCGGCTCTATCCAGGGCAGCGCCTCACGCAGCAGCCCCGAGAGCCCTTTGATGTAGGACAGCAGGCGGACCACGTCAGGCATGTCAGAGGCCTGGAAGGCACACCTGCGTGGCAAGCATAGGTAGGGAGAAAGTGGCTCATGCTGCTCGGCGTTTGCTCAATACAACCATCGCCGACTGGGTTACTAGCTCGCTGGGGCAATGGATCTTGCATAGCCACACTTGTAACAAGGAAACATGAAACGCGGCAACGGCCACACCAGCTTGCCGTACCTGGACAGAGGGGGTGCCTCTGGCTCCTCCTCCGCAATCTCGCCTCTGTCCACCCCGGCCATGGCAGCCGCGAGCCGGGCAGTGCGGGCCGCCGCGCGCTTCTCCTCTGCCTGCTGCCTGCGCTGCCAGTTGCGGTATGCGTCGAGGTGCAGCAGGGCCGACTGCCAGTCCTGCAGCAGGTGCAGGGCGCGCGTCGCCAGCGGTGCGGCGGCCCGGCTGAGCGAAGACAGCGTCGCGGCTGAGGGCTGCGAGGGCGCCACCGCAGGAGCGGGCGGCAGGAGGTTCTCGCTGCCGTTCACAGGGTTGTAGTTGCGCCCGAGGGAGGGCTGTGTGGCCTCCCGCTGCGCTGCCTCGTGCCTCAGCCGCAGGGCCATGAGCTCCTCCACCACGACTCCGTAATCGAGCGCGGCGGCCGACGTGACAGCCCCCAGAGCATACCTAGGAGGGCGGGAACCAGAGGCGCGATGCGTTGGCCGAGGCGATGAGCAGGTAAAACACGAGTCCAGCCTGAGCTCGCCTCACCGTTCCTCTGATGCGGCGGCATCCAGGGGTCCCACCCCGCCCTTGTCGTCCCAGGGCGCCCCGCCCTGCGCCAGCTGCCTGAGCCCCTGCAGCGGCTTCAGAACGTCCACTGCCATATCGCCGTAGCCAGGGACCACGGGGGTGGCGCGGAGGGCTGTGACGGCGGCGCGCAACACCTTGGCAGCGGCCGCTGCTGCCGCCTTGGCACCTGCGGGCGTGGCGCCACTGCCTCCACTGGCGGCATTGGCATCGGGATTCTGAGCCTGCAGTGCCAGGTGCTCCTGGAGGGAACACGAGAAGACACAGATGAGACTTGTGCCCCGCTCGATCTGCTTTGCATGCCCTGATGGCCAGCGACCCTGCAGCAACAGCTCTCCTTGTGGCCCTGTTCCTCCTGCATGCCATGCCCCACCTGCTCGACAGCATCCACGGAGCAGTACAGGTACACGATCCCGGACAGGGCCATGCGGGCTGCACTCCGGCCCGCTGCGCTGCTGTCGGCAGCGCACGCCGGCCCGTTGCTGCCCTCCACGTTCGCCCCGGAACCCTGTTTGGCCTTGCTGGCGGTTCCGCGGCGAACGCTGGAGTCGTTGCTCGAGGCGCCGAGGCCAGCGCCGCTAGCGGTGGACTCCACGAGCTCCACCTGGGAAGTGAGTAGCCGCAGCAGTGCCGTCTTGGCGCGGGAGGCCGTGCTCGCGTCCTCCAACAGCAGATCCCGCAGGAGGGACATGCCGGCTGAGCGCGTGCGAATGAACTCCTGCGGCAAATTCCGGCACAAGAGGAGGCAGAAGGTGAGCAGTCCTGAGCCAACACGTCGGGCGGGTCTGGATTCAGAGTACTCCTTAAGATCTCAATGTTATGCATTAAGGGCCCCCCCCGCCCTTGCGTGCCTGCACCGCGGACAGCAGCTCTCCCCCAGCGTCAGAGGTGGAGCAAGCAGCTGCTGCGCGCAACAGCAGCGGCTGCTTGAAGTCCTTCAGGCAGTCCAGCAGGTACAGCGACGCCAGCAGCTGTGCCAGCATCCTGCCGGGCCAGATGGGGTTCGATGTGGTAAGCTGTGACTCGCAGGCGGAGCAAGCAGGAGGTGCTCTACGGGTGCGAGGCAAACCCACCTCTGCTGCCCCGCAGTCGAGGTCTCCGCCGGGGCGCCGTCAGGCGCAGCATTCCCCCGTCGCGTGAGCGCCGCTCGCCAGACCTCGCACACGTGCACTGTGCAGGCGAGCACGTCACAAGCAAGGCGATAAGCGGGCGAGGCGTCTCCTTCACATGTCTTCTTCCGTGCGGGAGGGGGTGGGGAAGGGGGGACATGCTCGTGGTATAAGACTTCAGCGTGAAGTGGCCAGCCCACCGCCCAGCGTCCGCTACACCTTGCAGCAGTATCCCGATTGCCAAGCTCGCGGACCTGCGTCAGGCTCTCCGGCCCAGCCAGGAAGAGCTGCGCCTGCAGGGCATCCAGCTGAGCGACTGCCGCGACCAGAGGATTCGTTTGTGCTTCTGGAGCCGGTTGTAGCTCCATAGGCGGTTCCACGCCGAGCGCATCCCCGCAGCGCTCGGCCGGACCTCCGAGCGGATGCATTCCGACCTCCTGACCACGCCTTGCGAGCTTGAGGTCGACCAACGCAGCTTCAGTGTAGTTCCATCCTTATTCGTTTCGTGGGAATCACTGTCTGTGCATTCTGCGCGCGTGTCTTCGCGCAAAGGGTGTTGACCAGAAACGTTCTGTGTCGCTGGCCGGCAGAGGTGCAAGAGAGTTCCGCACGGGCCTTATGCTATAAACGATACTCCGTATGAGCAATTGTGCTTGTAGCCTGGCTCTTTGTTGCTGAAACTGCCCCCGACAGCTGCGACTTGGATCCCGCCTCTCATTCTCTCGGCTGTCCCGCGGGCCCAAAGGGCCGGTGGCTGTCGCTCACCGCGCAACGGCTTTGATGAAATACTTTGTATGAGTCAAGCCGCGGTGGCCGGGCTTTTGTGACCGTTGGTCGTGGGCATGTCATGTGGGCCGGCCGGCCGCTGAGGTCCTCAAGCACGCGGCATGCGCGCGGTCCTCTCGCCGGCCCCAAACTCGGACATCCTGCGGGCGCATAAGCATTGTAGCACACACCCTGAGCCAGACGTGAGGGCTATACTTCGCCAGCCACTCCCCAAAGGCACTCCAGCTCTCCCCCCCCTCCCCCACGAGCTGAACCCGACCCGCGCGGGCCTCTTACGGGAGCGGCAGCTACAATTGGCCTTGGCAGATGGTCACCTTCGTCCCCAGGCTTATAGGAGGTAGTGATGGGGGCACGAAACGGCAAACCTGCTGCAGTCAGGGCCCTCGCCTCTGCCCTTGCCTGCGTGTCACAGACGAGGCGAGCTGGCTACATCCCCACCTCCGCGCGTCGAGGGCTCCCTCCACTCCCGCTGTCACCCCGTCCACTTCAGACACATACCCTGTAGCAGTAAGCCGCGCTGACTGCATTCTTGCAGCGTTGCTGGGGTAGGGCGAGGGGGCTGGACCCTCGCTCCTGTAGGCCTCAACAAGGCTACCAGCCCCTCAACGTTGCCCGCTCATCGTTACCCGGCCTGCAGGCCGATACCCGCCCACTTGGGCCTCACAAGGGTCACTCATACGTGACAACAACCTTTCACGGTCGATCACTCGTCAAGGTACGGGCACCGCTGGGTCAAAAATAGTCTGAAGAGAGGCCCCGAGTCTGGTCAGATCCTCTCCCGCGCGTGGAGTCGTGAAGATGCCGTGCAAGCCGGGGCGTGACTAATGCAATGTACGTCTCTGTTGCTCTGCGCATGTCCCTGTACAGGTGCTTGCTGCCTGGGCCAACACGGATACCTGCGGGCTGCTTGAGTGGAGCACCGGGTGAGCACAGGAAGGCACAGCTCGCAGAGGAGCTGTGTTGGCCACTAAGCACCTAACATACTTCCCCCCCCATGCCCCCACTCTGATATTATCAGGCTTGTGGGTACCCTGACGCTGCTGGGATCGCTGCTGTGGCTTGCCCCCGCTCTGGGCTTGGCAGCTGCTGCGACCATGCTGGCAACCGAGACGGCGGCAAGGCTGATGTGGATGTCCTTCACCTGATGAGCCCCACCCCTGATTGGATATGCCTCCCGTGGGGCCATCAAGGCAGTCATGGTGTCTGCCCTGCCCTCAGGTGCCCCTGGCTTGCGCAACGACAGGGCTGCGGGGCGAAGAACCGTGAGCAAGGGCAGCCTTGTTCGGGGCTTCGGGGCATTGGGGATGGACGAGGGAGGGGCTTGCATATGAAAGGGTGACGTCAATACAGTTGTTGGAAGCACTGACAAGGGGCGCTAGAGTAAGCCCCGCGCCCAACCTCGTCAATCGGGGGCGGCGGGGAGCCCGGGGGGGCCGGGGAAGATTGACACGTACCCGCCTGAAGGCGGCCGGCATGGCTTCTTTGCATATATACAGAAAGGAGTGCCGTTGTGCAGAATTATAGCTTGGCAACTGAGCGCTGTATGGAAACATGAGGTAGCAACCGAGCGCTGCACTTGACTTGCCGCGGGCGATTTTGCACACTTCTTGCCCGAGATGGCCGACGGCGGCGCAAGTGGCTCCCAGGCAGCTGTGCTGGTCACGGCTGTAAAGAAGCTCGCAGGACGCTTGAAGGCGCCGGACGCCGGGCCATTCCTGGCGGCGACAGCCTCGCTCGCGGCCGACGGGGTGAGTACCAAGCCAGAAGATGTCGTCTAACTCTTGCAAGTCGCACCATCAGGGTATCGCACTTGTCGGCGTGTGCGGGCTCAGTCGCCTGCCATGTCCTGCTGAATTCCCCCGCCGCCAGGGCTGACCATATCGCGGTGGCCTAGGCCCCCCCGCTCTCACGCCTGCTGCTCTGTCATCCGTGTTCGTCGCCCCCGCTCGTGCCATCCGTCCCGGCTATGCGCGCAGGTCTGCTGCCGCTGCCTGCTCCGCCTGACGGGGCACAGCCGCTTCGAAGACTACGCGCTGCCCTCGCCCAGCCGGGCCGAGGATGTGGTGGCAGCACTGAGGGCAGGGGACAAGGGGTCCGCCCAGGCCCAGCCGGACTCGGGGCCCGGCGGCAGCCCTTCCTCGTCCTGCCCCGTCTGCTTCGGGCTCCTGCCCCTCCTCCTAGACAACACCGACACCGCGTCCGCCGGCAAAGCGAGCGCTTCACCAGCCAACCCAGCCCCGGCTGATGGCAACGGCGCTGCCACGGACGCTGCCGCTAGTTCGGCAGCCGGCGGCGCTCCAGGAGCAGCCGCGCCGGCAGCCGCGCCGGACTCGGCTGCGGCCGCTCCCGCTGGTGTGAGCCCCTCCGGGCCCTCGGGCCCCTCGGGGCGCGTGGACGTGGCGTGGCTGAGGCTGCAGCTGCAGGGGGTGGCGGGGGCGGTGGGGTCGCGCACGGGCCCGGCGACGGGGCACGAGCTGCTGCGGGGCCGGCCCTCGGCTGCCGCCATCGCGGCAGCGGTCTGGCGCCAGGCCGAGTCGGGACCTCCGGACACACTCGAGATCGCTGCTGCTGCGGCTGCTGCTGCTGCTGCGGCGGTAACGGAGGCGGCAGCTAGTGCTAGCGGAGCGGATGTACCGATGGCGGAGGCGTCGTCGGGAGGTGCTGGCAGCAGCGGCAAGGGCGAGGCGGTGGCGGATGTGCTGGGCGAGGCGCTGCCGGTGCGGTCGTTCTGTCTGGAGGTGCCGGCGGCGCCGGCGGCCTGCTCCATCCGGGACGCCTCGGCCCACGCGGCGCTGGCGGCGGCGGCCGAGGCGGGGGGCGGACGCTGCGCCGGCTGGCGGGCCTCGGAGGTGGTGACCGTCGCCGCTGTGCTACGGTGAGGGCGCGGCGGCGTGGGCTGCTGCCGGCTCCTGCCTCGTGGCCTCCCCAATGAGGAGCTAGCTGCCTGCAGCCCGTTGCGCAGGCCCCGCTCGGCCCGACCGGCAGGCACCTCCGCGGTCGGCGCCCGTGGCTCTGCCTAACGCCCTCCCGTCCATGCGCTGTGCCGAGCTGCCGTAGCGCAAGCATGGTGCCCAGGTATCACTCTCTCCCTCCCAAACTCTGACCCGGCCCCTCCTTCTCCCCCTCCCCCGCCCTGCTCCAACAGGCGCGCCCTGCCTCAGGTGCTGTCCGCGCGCCTGGGGCTACCCAGCGCCGGGCCTCAGGCGGCGGAGCTGGTGGTATCGGTGGCGGCTCTGGACGGCGGGGAGGGCCGGGAGGTGGTCAAGGTGGGGTCTGGGGCGGGGGTCGTGGGCTGCGGTACAGGGATCCGGGGCAGGGAGGGCGAGGAGGGCGGTGGGAAGACGGGTGCTGGGGGCTGCAGGATGGGGCCAGTAGGGTGACGGGACGGGCCGGCCGCTGCACGGCTGGGTGTAGGGCCGTGGACGCGTTAGCCAGCGTTTCCTCGCCGTCCACCGAGCGCCTCAACGGTGCGTCTTGCAACCTCAACATACGTCCTGTGGGACCCGGTCTTCATGCTCCGACACCCCTCCGCTGCGATTGCTTTCGCAAGAACTTGCCTAGCGTCCGTGCCCTGCGCCTCCCTTCCCACCGTTCCCCATCGTTCCCCATCGTTCGTTTCCCGCTCTACAAAGTACCTCCTCCCCCGCCCAGGTGCTTGTGTCTGACCTGGAGGC